>DWQK01001423.1:0-15684 GCA_018231225.1 Noctuana stator
GGCAGAAATTTAACACACTAGGGAAACCTAGTGTGGGGCTGTGAGTGTGAAGCGTTATTTATTTATTTATTTATATCTTTATTTGTATGTATGTAGTTTAATTATTGTAATTATTACTATGCCTTCATTCTTTTTTATGTCCCACTGCTGGGGCTTCACGGGTCTCTCCCCACAACCGGGGAAGACTTGGAGCATACTCCACCACTCTACTCCAATGTGGATTGTTGGAATATGATTAATATAATATAATAATCTGCTATTAAATATATAATATGTATGACTATATAGTATCTATGTCACTACATATATATAGTTTAATATGTATGTAGTGTATCTTGTGTAAATAATATATTGTTTACTATTCGAATCTTACGCAATTGTTGCTAATAATTATTATTATCAAGCAATAATTGTTGAATTGATTGCAGGTTAGACATTATTTGAACTTAACTTTGTTTGAATGGACGATTCAAGAACGATTCGTAATTTAATTTCTTTGATAGCTGTAAGGAGTAAAATTGTGGCGGGAGATGATTAATTGCTGTTGTGTACTTTGAACGCTGATAAATACTTTACAAGTACAATGAATGTCAACATTCAATTTCATTACAAGATGTGTTTAAGCATATTATAATAAAGACCTTTACTTTTTAAGATAAAATGTAATTAATATTTTTTTGTAGTACAATCGGTTCAGAGAAAATTGACGAATTATTACTTAGCATTATTTTTAAGCATCATTATACTAACTCGTAAACAAACAAAAGGTGTACATGTTCTTGTATCTCTGGATGTATTGCACAAGAACAATATATTTTAGATGAGGTTCAAAGTATTATTTTTTACTAAAAGCCTATCTTAGTATGTTCAAATTCAAATTCAAATTTTTTTATTCATTATAATGAATACATTGGAGTATACATTGGATGAACGTCAAATAGTACGGTACGTCGGCTTTAGCCGGTTTTTGGCTTAGGTAGGCCGAGAGAAAAAAGCCGGCGGAAAAAAACTCTCGGTAGGTAATATCCAATGACTAGAAATGTACAGAGAGCAAACAGCTAAAAAGTTTTGAAGTTTGAACCATTAAAGGTATAATGAAGCAAAAAATTTCAATACATTTCTTTTTAACTTATTTCATCAAAAATGAGATCCTTCCGAAATTGTCAATTAAGCAGTCTATTTACGGGCTTTATAAATGAAATGTCATGGCCGCGTCACAATCAGACGGACAGTGAAAAGGATCCGGCCCTTTAGGAAATGTCTCGTAAATCATTAATAAGCGTCCAACGAAACGCCGACGGAAGCCGTGTCTTCTGTGAAAATGGCCGGTTTTGAGAAACGGAGGAAATTATTGTAAAAATAATATAGGGTAAGGATTATTTATTTATTTCATTTATCAACACTTTACTGTTGGAACTAAAACATAATATATTATTGAGGTAAAAGGCTGACTCAATAAGCAAAATTAAATGTTTAAACGGAGTCGGAGCAGAGAAAACATTGAATGTCGAATATTAAATACTACAAGAAAAATACAAAAACTACTGAGTACCTATATAAAGCATAACATATTGGCGGTATTTTTTAGGACTTCTGATATATTGCCGTATTGTAATGACCAACCCATTATTTCTGTGCACAAAAGTCACTTGACTCAAATTAATAATTAAAAGTAAAAGTTGTTGTAAAATATGCAGACGTCTAAACAGGGCCATTATTTACTACTAGCTGTACCCCCGGTTTCACCTGCATTAAGAATTGCAATGTAACGCTTGATAGCCTGTAGCCTTCCTCGATAAATGGACTATCTTATACTAAAATAACTTTTCAAATCGGTCCAGTAGTACCTGAGAGCGCGTAAAAACAAACAAATTAACTCTTCAGCTTTATATTTTTAGTACAGATGACAATAAAAACACGTAACTCAACGCGGATATGATTTTTCAATTCCACGCACAACGACGCACATTTCACGCATAATTTCACGATTGGCGTTAGTGTATATTACATACTTTTGGTGGCGTGGCGCGTTTCGAATTCACGTTTATTTTTTAAGCCCGTTATGAAATCACACGTTTTTGATAAGGAATCTCGTGTGTCATAACGA
Organism: Noctuana stator; assembly: GCA_018231225.1. Classification (NCBI taxonomy): domain Eukaryota; kingdom Metazoa; phylum Arthropoda; class Insecta; order Lepidoptera; family Hesperiidae; genus Noctuana; species Noctuana stator. The sequence goes on from DWQK01001423.1 coordinate 2,108, forward strand.
ATAAGGCCCCAGAAAAACATTCCTCTTCGTCACGCTCAAGGAAAAGTCAACTACGAACTTACATTTCACAAACCCATAACTCAAAGTACTTACATGCCTTGCCGACGGTTACAGCTAAAGTTAAGGCGTCGTTAGCGGAGTGACTCTCCAAAACAAAATTAGTCCTCTAACCATTGTTCGTAAGTTTTACGACGAGTCTTTTGAAAAACGATTATTTCAGGAGCAGGATATATACCTACTCCTATTGTATACTTAAACTCTGTCGCTTCAGGATTCAAATTAACCTATTTTTCCTCTCTCTTCTAACTTATAAGTAGGATTTTGCATGTTTACCGGACTAAATGTATTTTTCTTTCTTTCTTTCTAATGAAAAATCGTCTTGAATTTTTCGAGTTTTATTTAAATAGTACCGCTTGGATTCAACAAAACTTAATTTGCAGGAATTATATACGATATTTTATACAAAGATACAATAATTCTTTCAGTCACTTGTACCGACTTAGTACATTTATTTCGAAGATGTTTTTAGTGGAAGAAGCTTCTTGGTTGAGGGAAATTTTTTGTTAAGCCTTTTTTAGATACCTAAAGGTAAACTCCATTTGACTGCCTTAATGGACACGCTATAAAAGGGATCAGTGGGAACCTTCTTAGGTATTCTCGGAGGGATTATTGGAAATTTATTTCAACTGTGGTTCACTAAGGTTGCTTAAGCTTAAGAGTTTTTATATTATATAGGCATAATAATATTAACATTAACCTATTTTGGTAACGAGAAAGAATCTATCATCTATCTAAAACTGCACACTATATTATAATTTACTATAATTTTTCTTCCGGCCTACTTGAGCCAAAAGGGCGCTTAAAGCCGATGTACCATATTATTATTATTACATAATATCTAACGTTCATGCAGTTAGAGTTTAAGTATAAAACCGCCAGAAGGTACAATAAGAGGATCTGTGTTAATATAACTTTATTCTAGCCAATTCAACTTAGTAAGATGCAATCAATCGAAAATAAATTTATTCTATACCAGCTTTGCCACGCGGTTTCACCCGCGTTAAGAATAGTAACGTAATGTTTGATAGCCTATAACCTTCCTCATGAATGTAACTATCATATACAAAAAGATTTTTTCAAATCCGACTTGTAGTTCCAGAGATTAGCGCGTTCAAACAAACAAACAAATTCTTCAACTTTATAGTATAGATTATAACTCGCGTTACGAAAACAACCGAAATAACAGCTTTGAAATTTATGAGGTAACACACATACAAAAAAATTTGAATTCAGAACGTCTTCCCTTTTTTTTAAGTCGGTTAAAAAGGCACGCCATAAGACATTTAAAAAGTATTTAATTATTGCCATTAAGAAAATTATCCCCGAATCAGTTTGCTAGATCTCATGGCCTCAGGCAAAGGTCTCGAGCAAACACAATTTCAAAGATTTTCGTAATAATAATCATGGGGTACTGTACTCAAAAGTACCTTTATTGCCTGTTGGACATTTTATACCGAGAATCTCGGTTACCAACTTCAGTGCACTATCGAGATGGAGAAAGTAAAGGAGTTACTTGCAAGAAAAACGCTTTTCTTCGAAATATTAGTGACAACGTCCCTTGAAGAAGTTTCCGTGCAAGCTCAGACGGGACTTCTCTTTAAAGTTGCGACCAAAATTTTGCGTCTACAAAGAAAAAAATATTTCTGACGAAGATATGGCTTAGACTAAAAAACACAGCACATTTCTGTACAATTTTATCTTGATAAAACTACAAATATATAAAAAATTCAATATTCAAGACGTGAATTCTTGCAACTTTATTTACATATAGCCCACTGCTGGGCATGAGCTTCTCCCCACAACCGGAGGATTTCAGGAATATTCTCCACCACACAGCTCTTACGCGGATCAGTGGCCAACCCGTGTCGGATGTTGTCAAACCGTCCAAAGGCCTTCCAACCAGGTTTAACGATTTTTATCTTCAACAACGGTGCCCTTCAAACCACGAGAGCGTGCATGAAATTTGCCACTAGCTACTCATCCGAGTACTGACCGCGTCCGAGGTTGCTTAAATTGAGAAATCGCATGCAATCCACACTACTTAGTGCTATGTTAGGCTAAGCACACTTTGCAAGGCGTGAGTACTTACATAATCAGAATAAATTTATGGTATTTAATTAATATTTAAAGACCCAAAGCAAAGATTTATTAAGTAGGTAGTTTATACATCGAGTGAAGTAACTTAATATTCTGTAGAGATTTCTAACCATTAATTAATTATCTCTCCCATTAATTTTCTAGCAAACCTACTTTGTTGGTTATCGCGCTTTATAATATATTATATGAGATTATGTATAATATTTGTTTCATAATATATAGGTACGAGTAGTACCTACATCGCTGTTTTCTTCTCGGGAAACGATGTTGGTTGTCTCATAAACCGTTTTTATGTTTAGTACAAAACTTGTTTTTATGGCGTGTTTATATGACCTCAAACGAACGAATGAAGCGGTTTATCGACGGATGCCAGTGATCTAAATTTTAGTTATATTGTTCAATGTTTGTGTCTTAAACATTCAGTTGAAGGCATTAAGCCGGGTCCGCTAGTTTCAAATTAAATTTTTGAAAAAATTAAGCAAGACCACGCATCAGGCCCTAACCGGGTCGAGAGGTTGTTCTGTTTCATCTGAATTTTCAAAGCGACCGCGGGCTTGTCGTCTTCTGATTAAAATTTCTATTCTATGAGCCTCGTTATTGTCTGTAAAAATTACAAGTGCCTTTACATTGAAACTGGTTCAACAATCATTTTATGTTTTTATTTAAGTTTCTGGTATTTGAAAATATAATTTTTATATTTTTAATATTTAAAATAGCGTAGTTAGCGCAGGCGAGAACCAGCAATTTATCATGCCGTGTTGAGCCAATAACGTTTTTAACCGACATCCAAAATAAGAAGGAGATTCTCAATTCCACTGTATTTCTTAACAATGTTTTTTTTATGTTTGTTACTTCATAACTTTCTACTGGGTGGATTTAAATGATTATTTTTTTATTTGAAAGCGGATGCTTCCCGTTTGGTCCAATTTTAACTTTGTCTAGTTGTGACTTAAATTTAAGTGCGCGACAACTTTGAAATAGGTTTTTTCGTAACGCCAGTTATAATAACTATCAACTAATGCACCTGCTACTTCTTTGATCTTCATGCGTATTTGCTAATTATTAACGATACAAAAAGAAAATAAAAACACGCAATCCATTAAGTACTGAAATTAATTATACATTTTATAAATTAAAAAAAAGAACATGGCTTTAAAATGTGTGCTATTGCAAATACATACTCTAATTGGAAAGCATGAACCAATACAGTTATTTCAGCTTTATAACTCAGCAATAAAGCGCTGAATAAAGCTGCAGCGGGGTTACAACCTTCATTGTGGTTGCTAGATGAAAATTAAACTTGCTATAAATATTTTCCTACACATTCTCAGACATTTTAATATCGTAGCGCTTTAATCTCGTCTTCATTTTGTCTAGTTCATTAGGATTAGTCAAATTGCAATCGCGCTTTTCTAAAACGCTGAAACAATAGTACCTTCAACGGTTTTTATTACATTTTCGATCAAAATTTGTTTCAGCGATACGTCAATGTAAACAAAACACCAAGAATAGTTAAGCCAGTTGATTATTTAATTTCATACAATAATATATTCTTAAATGGATCGTTAGTTAAATAATTATCTTCTGTGTAGACTTATTATAGAAGAAATAATAACAAATTATGACTATTAATTTTAATATCAACTTCTGATTTTTTGTACAAATTATGTTCTCAAATAAGTGACAATCATTTAATGTCTTTTTGGGAATAAATTTCTTAAACCTAACTTTTTAAAATGTTTTCTTTTATTTATACATATAAACTTTCATGTGTTTGAGTTTCTTTCTTTTTTTCTTTCTTTGTATGAGCCAGCTCGAGAACGTGACGTTAATAAATTTGCAACATCTTACGCTTTTTACTGATTCAATTCTGCTCCAGAGCAATCAACCACTCGCATATATCTCATACAGCATGTATCATACGTGACACATTCAACTTGATTAAAGTAGAGAAAATGGAGCAACGTAGTAGAGCGTAACTAAATAAAACATTTCATTACAAAAACCCGGTGGAGAGGGAACGCAAGAAGCAGTATTAAGTGGGTGACACGACAAAGAATAGATATAGGCGATGGCAAACAGAAGCGACATTCGCGGTACATTGTATAGCGGGTTTGCCTATACACAATACAATTTCTACCTCGGTCGCCTTTGTGCTCCCGTCGTCCTTTTCAGGTCACTTCCAGTAACGCGTTCAACAAATAATTACACGGCGCGTATTGTGTAAAAAACGCTCGTTTTAATTGTGTTGTGTTCGTTCGCTGGCCGCGAGTGAAATGGTTGTGTTCTCTGCCCTATTTTCGTTGAAAGCCAACTAAGCGTTTCTAGACAGTAACAATAAGAAATGATATAAAATAATTAATGATCTTTGAGTAGCTCCATTTAGCAAGTTTAAATAAATAACGCTTCACACTCATAGCCCCGCATAAGGTTTCCCTGTATCGTGGTTGCGATGGACACACAAAGACAATTACACAATCACCTCGATAAATCATTGATACCGTATTCATTCACTCTAATGAATATCTCGGGAGATCAGCATGAAAATAATATATAGGCATGTTTTTTAATGAGCAGTTTTATGTAGCGATTAGAAATTTTTCACGATTAATTGATTTATTTTTTGTAATTTAAACATAATATAACACAATATTATATCTGACTAAGCTTTAACAATAGAAACACATTTTCTTCGAGGCTGCCACATTTGATCATTTTCTGAGAAAAGCTTACAAAGGCCACGAGATTTTTTTATGAAAAATACACATTTTCGTAATGATGTACGACAACCACGGCGTTGTGTTTCATTTTATTTGCGAGGTTTAAATAACCACGAAATTCCTTTCATTTCCGTCAACAGGATTTTGATTTTTAAATAAAAACATTGTTAGCTTTTTACTAAATAAAAAAGGATCATTATTTTTTAATTAATTGCAAATATCTTAACACATTAAGCGCCAGCAGTCACTATACTCGTAACAATAGATTTTATATTGTTTGTCGGCCATTTGGCAGTCAAAGGATTAAGTTTATAGTGTGATTTAGTTAAAACATATTTTTTTAAAGAAATATTACAATATGAAACAGTTTTAAAAATATAGAAGACCCGTATGATGTAGTTATTGTAAATTAAATTATAAAGGTAGCGCGCTTTGAACATAAAATTCGTATTAAAATCGAGTATTTTCGTTTTGTTACAGATGTGACCGCACAGGAGCGTGAAAAACTTGATTAGAGCCGGCGACAATGTTGCCAGTGGGATCGTTTCACGGCAAAAGGACGATGAATGTGCGGTGCGGGTTTCAGTGAAACACAAAATAGACAAGTAAAAATGTTGGTAAAAGCCAGCGTGGGTTGAGCTAAATAAAAAAAATGGCCTCCAAAGGCTTCGGGGGCGAAGTGATCGGCTTTTTCCTGGCTGTAGCGTTCTGCATCACGTGCCCCGAGTATGGTGAGTTGTCTTGTTTTATGCTCTCCTGGTAACTGCTGTGTAACGTCGGATTTATGTTTTAGGATTTTTTGCTTTACTACGTACTAATGGAATTGGTTTGAATCCTACAATTGAAAAATGCCTGGTACGTCTAACTGTAAGATAATCTTTGCATATTATTTTTATTTAATTTAATTTCAAATGTCAATATTAATAAATCTAGGAGTAATTTCGTTCACTTAATACACTCATGTATGGCGTTGGTTTACAAATTAAACATCACGACAATTTTACGTACCGACTTCGTTCACTCGTGAACCAATAGATGGCGCTAGTACTTATACTCCTTTACACAAAATCACATCTAGAACAAATGAAAACATAGAAGTACCTATCCAGTTTGAAAAAAAAAATTGGCTATGTTACTTAGATTGCTGTAGTGAATCTCATTACATTCGAAGCACGAGGCAGCCTACAGCCCTAAATATAAACTTCGCAACATTAGGTTCGTTTAGCAAATGTTTTCCTACACATTCTGCCCAACAGTGCAAGACTTTTGAACTTGTGCCAAGTGGTTTTCGAGTCTGTTTCCAGAAGATGAAGGAACGTACGAAACAAGGGTAACAACCTAATGTTGCATTTTCCCTTCTTATCTCTAAGAGAAAAAGTATGGATTGTCTGGAAGAAATCGCTACTTGGGCGATAAGATCGCTTTATGGTCATCTCTTTTACGTTAATCTATACTAATATTATAAAGAGGAAAGATTTGATAGGCACCAATTTGAAAAATTCTTTTCCTATATGATAGCTTCATTCACGATGAAGGCTGTCAAGCATTGCTATTCTTAACGCGGGTGAAACCGCGTGGTACAGCTAGTAATAAATAATTTGAGAACAATCGAACTGATAACCTCCTCGTTCTAATAGTTGAAGAACATCGAAACAGTCCGATTAATGCAATGGCCTTCAGTAACTTACCCTCGCAGCTACAAATTACATCCGCCCAGAATGTTCCGTTTATTTATTTCCATCTTCCAATCGGATCTGATAACGCATTTGCCCCGAAGATCATTAACTCTAACGACCTCGTACGAAAAGTTATGCGTCACCTTTAGCCTTTGCGTCGTAATAAAATTGAAGTTGCTTGTTTGTATAATTATGGAGCTACGTTTTGTGTGAGAGTGGATAACAAAAACTTTCTTTTAAAGGTCGTCAACACGTTACCTTTTTTAAAAATAATGTTGCTGACCCCGAATTGTAAAGAGAGGTTAAGGGGAGGGATTTATACGTTCCCCTGGGGGAGGTTTAAGTTTTAAAATTAAATTAAATTGAATGAAAATTGACGAAATTGACTTAGATTGGTTTTGTGGGAAATTAAATTAGTCAGTCAATAGCTTGAAGGGTCAATAAACTTTATTTTTTAATTTTTAGAGCTCCGCAAAGCCTTTGAGTTTTCAATTTTTATTTTATTGCACTTTTTTATCAAAAAAATCATATTGTTATCACATTATACTAACGAAATAGATTATTAAATTTGAAAGTTATTTGTCTAGTTTTTTGTTTTGTTTTTTTTTTGTACCTTATCACGAACTTAAAACAAGGTAATATTACTGCAATAACCCTTACTATTCCTAAATAGATATATTGCAACTTACATTGAAAGTATCGCCAAATTCAAACCTGAATTTACAGTCTACAAATTTTAATGTCGCATAATAAAATTGTGCGTCAACGAATCGTGTGTGACAGCTTAACGAAGACGCCAATGCGGATATTAACAAATCAATATAAACTGAACGTATCCAATCCGACTTACGTCATATTCAATACTTTTTAATTTAAATAAAGGAGAATAGTCGTTATCCAATGATATGTTTTGTTTTGAGTTTGAGTGCGGTCGCACCGCTGTTAAATGTCAAAAATGAGTGTCAAAACTTGAGCTCTAACTACTACTGATTGAAATTCAATATACGAGTACATACAGGTACCTATGTGATACGAGTAGATGAAATGTATACCGTCAATAGCTTAAAGACGTGCAACGCAGGTTGCATTGCTAGTTCCTGTATTCTTAAAACTATATTGTATTCGATTCATTTTTGTCACCTTAAATATAGTAAAAAAGCTTACAGGCCACTTAATATAAACAATATATACAAATAGGATAGAAATCCTATCTGAGGTCTGACGTGGCTGCGCTGTTAGGTTACACGCTATTAATGGGTGTACTACAACTTCTAAGATTTTTTTAAAAATTGCGTAATTTTTATTCTAGAATTTTCTCTCCGCTTCATGTGAAGTTGAACCGAGATATTTTGTTACTAAGTCCTCGTTTTCTTCTTATTTTTCTCTTTATTTAAGCGCTGTAACGAAAAGAAGATGAGTATCGACAAACTTCCCTTTCATACTAAATAGTCCATTCAGTAACTCTACAATCTAGACAGGCTTTGAATTTTCTGATCTTACTTCGTCCCAACTTCGTTCTCTCCAAGTTTCTTTTATACGAGCAACATTTTTATAATAAGTAAAAGATAAAACGGTCTACTTCCGTACATTCCTTCTTTAAGGTTCTTTGGTATCTGCTCTGATCGCGAAGCTATTACAATAAATAGTTAGGGTTACTTACAAAAGGACAGTTGACTCTTTTGTCCCGATGAAACTATAGGAATTGGTAATGGCTTTTAGAAAATGCTTTTGTTATTTAAGTACTCTACTATTTCCACATTAATATTGCGTTTTTTTAATATATATTCTGGCCCACACATTATAGTTATAACTCGCGTTACGAAATAGCCGACATCCAAATTTTTGCACACGTACTTAAAGCAAATTTGCAAAAAGACTCATATGGTTTTCCATTTTTATAACTAGGACAAATTGAAAAAGGACCACACGGGAAGTTTTTAAATAAAAAATTAAATATCAAAATCACCTAGTTGAAAGTAATGAGGTAATATACAAAAAAAATTGAATACATTCTTCTGAATTCGGTTGACAAAAGAAGTGAAGGGCACGTGAAAACGTAAGTAGTACCTTACTACTTACGTTTTCACGTTAATAACACACTTATGTGGTTCAAGTTCGATGCATTTTATAGTAGAACTACTATTCTAAAGGAAAACCTTCCATCCCATCGTAACTATTAGAATTTCAGGTATCTGAACCCGCGTTACAAAACTCTAGAAACAAAGGCTTTTGTAACGCAGCCTACATTACAGTCAACAATAAAGCAACAATGAAGTTTAGACTATTTCACATTCACACAGGCTAACCGTCCTGGCAAATTGTTCCGAAACCCAATTATCGTAGGGCCAACCCGAAATTCGTGGGCGCTACTAAATTCCTTTTGAAACTTTTACTAACAAATTTAACTGAGACAAAACTAGTTTCGTTTGGGTGAATTTTGACGTCCGGTACTAAAATACTGTTTACGCAGATTTGATACGCAATAGGATAGGTGGTTGGGTTGCGAATGGATTTCAATTTACTTGGGTCGTACCTAAATATGATTGTAGTTCTAATTTAGCTTTGGTATTGAGAGTATGTTTAAAGATTTCGTGAGTTTACATATTATGTTATTTAAAATGCCGAAGTTCCTTTCTTTGAGGCGACTATTTTACTCCTCATGAGAAACAACGCATTTACTTAAGACTTCAAATAAAATGCTTAAGATAACGCCTTACACAAAACTATAAGAAATGCGCCTAGAAAATTTTAGGCATTCGATTTAGTGTCTGTATCGCCTAGTGTTAGGTTGTGACATAAATAAATAAATGCGAATTTGTCTACGATGCGAAAATTGGCCACCATTTCGACATTTTGACACACGGCCTACAATTGTCATTTCAGCATAATTCCAATACTTTCTTGGTTAAATTACGTAAGTTGCCTTCAAAATCGCAGAACGGGCTTGTATTCGAATAAATCGTTCAATGGCGTGACACGAAATCATGGTTGGCATGCATGCATTTTCCGGTCTTGTGCCGTTTTCCTCGATATCCGGGTGTGTCCTGAAACTTTTGTCAGCTTTATTGTGATAATGCTTTATGGCTGATAATGGCACGTACATATACTGGATGACCAGCATATGCTCGACGAATGGGGGCAGAACTAGTTTTCGTTATTGCATTCGTAACCTCATAAAGAGTCGCCACACCGTGAAAATAGGGTTTTGTATTTTTATTTTTTTTATTTTTTTACATATATTTTTTTTTTCTAATTTTATGTTTATTTTGATGTCAGCGTAAAGCTAATAATTACGTAGAAGTTACTAAACTCCTTAAACGAAAATATTTGTTGGTATAAATATATTTTTTAATCATCACTCTTTACTACTATTACAATAACAATAAAATTTAATTAAAAACACAAAAAAAGTAATATTGAAACAATAATCCTTGCAAAATGCTAATCTTGCAGGCAGCCCTACGCTAAGGTCAGTTTTTATTGCTGCCCCAATCGTATTTATGGAGCATAAAGTAATATAAAGCTTACTTATTAGCTGTTATAAAATCTTGATGGGGTACGGACCGTGCTGAGATTTAGTATTCGTAATAATATTTAAGTTATGGTAGCGATTTTGCGTTCTGGAATCATAGATTACTAAATTACGAGTATGACTGTAGATTTCCGAACGTCTACCACGAACACCAGTCTACTCTTAACTAAAAAAGTATTTTATATTTCGTTTTCAGTAAAACTCTTGTATTCGTCAAAGTATCGTAACTACCTGTATGAAGATGGTATGGATCATTTGTTATTTAATAACCGCGACTCTTATGAAAGAAAATTTGCCTCAACACGATCCTTAAAATTTTCTTCTCAATCCTTGTCCCATCATTGTTTCCTCACCTAAAATAGTTTAAGTTATTATCAAATTACTTTTCCTAACGACTATAAATTGCTAAAGGGAGAATAACCCTTCCTGTCTATAGTGTTGACCCTGAGTACCAAAAGGCAGCATTCTTATGGGTACCTAAATCTATTCATCTAGTAGTTCAAACAATTAGAAAAACCAATTCACTAAGTAGGTACAACATGCCTGTGTTACGTGTATAATGCCTTTGTAGAACTGACATGTGAAGCCCACTAAAATATTCAGCGCTACGTGAGGTAGGTACTTCCTGACCCGGCCTCGTTCACTATTTTACTTGTTAGGACTATTATTGCAATTTTATGGATTTTTTATCATTAACAATTTGTTAGGCTGTCTGGAATAAATTGCAATTTTAGCAATAACATCATTTGTGTACGTAAAAACTGAAAGTAATAAATATTTATAACAAAACTCTTTCTAAATAGGTATTACAAGAATGTAATATACAAAGAACATGCAATAATATTACTTTTAATTGAAGCCAAAGGTTAATAAAACCAATGAAATTAGACTTAAAATTATATCAGTAATGATGAGTTCTGATGTTAACTACAAACTTTAAGCTAGTAAATTATCGAAACTGCTAAATTAATCATTGTTAAAATTGTGATGTCAGGTACAGGCGTTTGCGACTCCATTACGATACTGTCGCAATGGCAGACTTGGGTCCCAGTTTCAGTGTTTTCTAGGATCGTTTTCACCAAAGCTATTGGTAGTATTTTCGGACTCTGCGCTTATTCTTAGTTTCAAATATTTATTCCCGAACCTTCGATTCGTATCGTGGATGCTCGCGGCATTCAGACTGCCGCTCTTGTCTGTATACGCCATTACGTCGCGTTCTGGAACGAGCATGACTAAGCAGATTCTATACGTTCTCGTTCACAGGAATTTCACTCACTTTTACGGTCTCCCACGAAATTTGGGTCTGATTTTAACAAGCGTTTTCGGTTATAAGAGCGCTTTTACTCTGGGTTTTTTAAACATTCGTATAACATTGAAACACACGTACATACTTACACACGTAGAATTCCTTAAATATTATCCTTTCAATTACTTGTAGAGCGCCGTCAAATTACCTTGGTCTATATGCCAAAACAACTATTAGTAGGTGAGTATACTCAGAGCACTAGCTACGTATGGCCTGGCTTGCGGTTTAACTAGAAGGCTTACCTTGGACACTCGCAGAAAGTAAGCCGAGGAAAGTGGGTCAAAGGTAAAACTACTACAGTTTGTAATTACGGCGATTGTAAACACATGTTTGTTGAAGCGCTGCGCTGTATGCTGTGTTATTAGAGATTTGCATTCTAAGTATTAACTCGCATAATATAGAGTATACCTATAATATACCTATAAGAGTATATATATATATATTTTATTTATTCAAACAAAAATTACAATATTAAATGATACAATATATTATAGTGTCCTAAAAACCATACACACGGGTTTGTCCAGGACACTGAGATACGTTTCAGCTGTAAAAATCAAATTCTTTACTAAATATTTACATAATAAAGTATCTGTATCTAAATTAAACATGATAATATTATTGTTACAAAATATGTGGGTAGTTTATAAAGGTAGGCCATTACTCTCATTCAGTCGCAGTCATTGGTTGGTCTATACAGGATGGTCGCGTTTAAATTTTAAAAATTGATTATGTACTTTTTTCTAATTCATTAAGTAATATGCTTTTGTATTTTATATATTATACTCGTACGTAATATGACATAAATGAATTATTACAGATATTTATTTTTATTGTGTTTCTAAATAGATTTGAAATCCAAAAATCTCCACAGAACTACTTTTATATAAAATAAATAAATAACACTTCACACTCACAGCCCCTCACTAGAATTAGTAAACCCAAACCCACATCCATCCATAGAAACTTTCGCGTTTATAATATTAGTAGGATTGATTGCAGCGACATTATCTCGAATGGTCTCACAGAAGCAGACACGTGCGCGCTTCGCTGAGCGCCGGATAAGTGAACCTTCGGTTAAAGAATTAAACAGATCCTCTCAGCTTTCAGTCTGGGAATTTCTTTATCGTTGTTAAAGTTAAAAGAAACTGCTCCACGAAAGAGGGCAAGAGACTGCTTTGGCCTCTTTAAAGGGTATTACGATCTTTATGTTTGAGTAATGTCAAAATAACAGTCGGTAATTTTACTAATATTACAAACACGAAAGTTTGTAAGTACGGATGGATGGATGGATGTTTGTTACTCTTTCACGTGAAAACTACTGAATGGATTTTAATGAAACTTTGCAATAATATAGCTTATACATTAGAATAACACATAGGCTACAATTTATAAAGGTATTGTGTGAATTTCTCGAAACATTAATCCTGCGCAGACGAAGCCGCAGGCACCATCTAGTAAGTTATATAAGACAAAGTTCATTGAAATGGAACTTTGTATATTTCGTAGTCAATCTATTGATAAGAATTTTTGTTACAAGTCTGGGTGTTGTGTCTTTGAATGTGTCCATGGTTCCCACAATACTAAGAATCGTGATGTGGGACTTTGAGTGTAAAACGTTATTTATTTGAAAGCTGAAATATCCAAGTAAACATACTCGGTAATAAGTAAACCTGGAAAGTGATACATAGTTACGGCTAAACATCTCCATACGTACGGTAAAAACGAAATTCGCAATTCACATACATACATTTTAAAAAACGTACTAAAAGTCACGGCTACGAGGTCATCGGAGGGTGAAGTAGACTATTATGCACGACCGTTACTTCACAGCACGTGTTTACAATGGACGTAATTGCAAACTGTACCAGTTTACTTTCGACCCAGTTTCCATATTATTTTCAACCCTTCCAATGTAGGCATTCTCGTGATGAAATAGACGACCAACTAATGTTGTCAAGGGCGAAGTCAGTTGCGTTATTCTGGTCCCTTTCGCTTTATGGTATAAGCGTCTCTTTTTTTTTAAATTTACTTTTGGCTTTTAGCATTTTGGATTTTAAGTGAAAAAAAACTCGTGACAGAATATTTCAGGTATGCGATTGTAATCCTACTAATATTGTAAACGCAAAAGTCCGTAAGTATGAATGCATAGATAGATATTTGTTACACTTTCAAGTAAAAACAAC
>DWQK01001424.1:0-15677 GCA_018231225.1 Noctuana stator
CCCGTGCCCAACAGTGGGCCATAAAAAGGGTTGCAGGCAATTTAACTCCGTGGCAAACTAGAGCAATCGGGAAGTTAGACCGCGCCACATCTATTTCTAACATGAACCAATTAATAACAAGTTTACAAAAATGTTTCGGAAACCGAAAGCCTTTAGCATCTTCATTGCCTTCTCTATACAGAGTATTTTTTGGAGTACCTACCTTTATATAATAATATAGTTTTAACCTCTTTTCTCTGCATTGCTGTCCCGTATATTTTGAAGAAGAAGAAGAAAGTATAATAAAGATAATAGGGGTTAGATTCTAAACCTATTTAATAATATTCCTGTGAACCGATCAATAGTAAGTAGGTATACTATTAATTATCGCACAACTATTACAAAAGCCGAAACAGAGGTTAGCAGTGGAGTCAAACGAATTGTACCAAACAATACCGCACTTCAGCACACGCACCGCCCGAGGGAGGAAATAATTAATGATGATTGGCCTCAAATTACCCTCTCGGAGCCTATACCTATCCCGCTTTTACCTTCGCAAAAAGCCTCTTCCCATTCGCTCTAGCACCCCGGGAATATATATAAGGGAAACAGGTAAACGGGATCAACAGACCCCTTCGGGCCATCGACGCGATAACACCTGTACGCTTTATCTCAAACGCGATCGAAATGACGGCCGAAACTTACGGACATCGTATGCTCTACTCTGAGAAAGACATCTTCTCGACTGATGTCATGCTGGAGTACGCCACCGAGGACTGCTATCTCTCCTGGCCCAGGTCCCCAGACTCTGGACGTGCCAGCCTGGAACCTGCCTCATCCATGGATGGCAGCTCCCAAGAATCACCAACGCACATCGCCTACAGAGGATTGCCGAACGATTTGGTACTCGAAGACAGTGCTGAGGACGCTGATCTGCTCGAAGGTTCTGGAAAAAGAAGGGGCAGAGCGACCAGCGCAGCTGTTATGAGAAGACGACGTTTAGCCGCGAACGCAAGGGAGAGGCGACGAATGCAGAACTTGAACAAGGCCTTCGACAGACTCCGAGGCCACCTGCCATCCCTGGGCGCTGATCGCCAACTCTCCAAGTACGAGACCTTGCAAATGGCGCAAACGTACATCGCGGCCTTGTACGAGTTGTTACAGTAACCGGTACGTTTAGTAAATAGTGTTATTCTGTAATTTAGTACAGATTAGATATTCAAAATATTCGTTACGTACGAATTTGGAACATAGCTGCCAGTTTGAAATTCACGTTGAAAATTTAAAAATAATATTGCCAAATTTTATCTGTTTAGAAATTTAGAATGTAGAGTATACAGGGATATTTATTATCTATAGTTAGTACCGGAATACTCAGCGCGTTACCACGTAGGTTTTATTAATTTAATCGTCTTGTTTTTTTAACATGTTCGCGGTCAACGCGATTAACCGATCGGTTTCGAGTTGCAGTGTCGAATTTCGTTGAGAGTCTACGCTTATTTATTTTATAAGTTTGGTACTTACCCACCACTTCTGTTAGGTTTTAAGTGCATTTAAAGTAATCCGTCCTACCGAATCACTTGGTTTATGTAAGTGTTTATTTAATAAAGTGTTAGTTTAAACTTTTGAAAGAATATTTTAAAATTGTGTAAAGATTATATTGATTTATGTAGTTTCTCGTGTTGTCACTTAAACTTAGTTATAAGTATTTGTCAGCATCTTGCCAATAAAGTATTAGCAACGAACACTGTCTACATTTAAATTAGTTTTAGAATAGAAACAGTATTAAATAAATTATTGTTAATGTAAACTATTCGATAGTAGACTGTTGTAGTATTGTAATGTTTTGTAAATATACGAATTCTGTTTGAAATTTCTGTTGTATCTTTCCCGTTTTTACCCAATCCAAAATAATACATAGCTACCTAACTGCTCTAACCTACACATGCCTACGTTACACTTAAAAAGAAAATATGTAGCAGGTAAATGCTACTGAGCAATAAAAAAATACACCTTAAATGTCTTCGGATCAATTACTATACTTAATAGAGATTTCTGTCTATTTTTTGGATTTTTACTACATTTTACTACACCGTTTTCAACTATAGCAGCTGTTTACGAACCAACTCTATTATTGTTACTACTTTAATTACTATCAAATACAAATCTTTACATCTTTCCTTTAAATCCTTTAAAATGTATCTACACTCAATTAAACAGTATTTAGAGGAAAAATAAATAACGTTTTAAACGACTGAAAGCTACTTGTCTGCACTTCATAAATCTCACTGCTGAGCACGGGTCTCTACCCACATACTGGCCTGAAGTATAGGTATCTACTATAAAACGCTATTCTCATGGGAGCTGTTCGAAATATACCGAAATGTAAAATTTAGAGACTTAGCATATGGACTACAAATAATTTTTGTTGATTATTAAGGCACTGTTGTGAGCGAGCCTGTAAGAGCCCGCCTTGGGCGGTTTCCCCACTCGCCACCCTCAAAATCTGCCTCTGAACCTAGCATAGACTTTAAGGAAAGCACTGCAGATTACAATCAAACAACTACATACTACTAGAATCTTTATTACTCATACCAGGGCCAAAGAAATAGGGCGAAGATGTCAACGATCGTCCATCAAGGCGACAGAACAATCAGTCAGCGACATGCAAATGTGGCAGATGTCCAGTTATCGGCGAAACTACCCTTCCACCTTTCAAGAAATACCTACCACATAAATTCCGACCTTATTCTCTTCACCTTAAAGGTAACTCGAGCCTTTCCAACCGCAAACATAGTTGGCCCGATACATCTTGATACTGGTAGTATGTCCGGTAGGAAACCTATACTTTTTTGTACTTTTACGTCTAAATCCTGGATTGTATAACGATTTTATTATCAGTGCCTTTGTCAGCTGGTGCTGCTAATCGGGATCTGATCAGTCGATTAATGTAGGTAATAGGTATGTGGTCGGCTTTTCTAGTATCACGTACGATACACCTTTAAGCGGTTTTATTTATGTATATTGTTTGCAGGAAGAGGCGTTATCTCAGTTAGTGGTTTCTTTCTATTGCAGTTTATTGACGTGGATAGGATATCCACTTTTAGATAAAAGGTAGGTTTAAGTTCGTCGCACAAAACTCCTTATTTTAGTTTGATAGAGGAGACTACAGTTGAGGCAGATGAGCTGACTCCAGCGCAGAATGCGGCTCGAATGCATTTTGATTCTCATTGTTGAAAATCCGTAGGCTTAGGTGTCGGGTTCAAAGTTGTTATAGCGGCAGAGTTACAATCTGTAAAACTCTGGAACTAATACAGAACTAACATAGTACTAATAAACTAAGCACCATTACTTGGGATGAGGGGATAGGCTAAGCACTCATGAGCCACTGCGATCAATTGTGATCTATTGCAGCTTGCCCCTGTATTGTTAATAAATTTTATATCTCCCTACGGTCATCAGGTCAAGTTTCTTGACGTCACAAGGCAGAACTAGGCTGCCGCCTAACAAATGCCATTGCATTATTGCATTTTTAAAAGTTCCCACAAAAAACTGGTCAAGTCATGCAAAAACTTAGGGATATCATATCCCGACAATGGATATGACACCCATAATAACAAGTTATCACGTTCGCCAAAGAGCAAGAATCGCGTATCACTCGTCGATTACAACTGTCAAATTTGACAAGCTGTCATACTTGACAGCTCGCGGAGAATTAAGACGTAGCTTGGACGTTGGACGTAGTACGTAACCCGTGATTACGTTAACGTGTTTCGCGTTTTAATTATACACCGCTTCGAGGGTGTTAGAGGTGTTAATAGTGCCGTTTTTTGGTCGCGTCATTTTAAGGGTTGACTGCTAACAAAAATGTGTGATAGGGAAGTTTGAATTGGAATATGTGGGAATATGCCTTTATTAATATGATTTCCTGCGCTATTACAGACAGTTATTAAGTCTTTAATTATAACTTGTTGTTTTAAATGAAATCTTAATGTAAAAAGTTTTATTATAAAGGATAAAAGTATACTATAAGATACGGATAGTGTAGATACAACTTTTTAGATAAATCGATAGTCAAATACTTTTAATTTTGAGTTTTTGACTAGGCCAAATATAATAATAACGCTAAAAAACACTCATAACCCTACAATAGGATACACACGTGACTTGTGTCGTGGGTACCATGGACACATACAAAGACACATTAGGTACACAAATAACCGGGAACAGAAATCTAAATTCGTCATTTAAATTTCTTCCCGCCGGGTATCGAACCCAGGACTTTTGGAATGGTAAACCGGCTTGATAACCACTACACCACATCAGTCGTCAGTATGGTAAGTAAGTAAGTAAGTAAAATAAATACATAAAGCTTTCAGATATGTAGGTCTCTATGAATCGTTAAACTTATTACCAAAAACCCCACTACAATTGCCTCTCTAACTCCACACAAAAACTACATCGATTAAGGCATAGTACACAAAGTAAGTACATATTACAATACAAGAATTACAAAAACGTCGTGCCTATGAGAGTGGATTGGTCGAGGGAGAACCAATCGGCGCTGAGCGCATAGCGCACGCCCGAACACTTGTCAAGTACATAGAATAGTGAATAGGAAATGTAGAGGGTCGAAGTTTTGTTTGTGGTATAATATAATTCTCTAACTTGCGTTACGAAAAACACTGATTTCAAAGATGTCGCGCACATACTTTAATTTAAGGCTTATATAGCGCAACTACATGTGACCTCAGGCAGGACACGAGCCTGCTTGAGGTTGGATGTAGATGTCCATGGGCGGCAGCGATCACTTAACACCACGTGACCTGCATGCTGGTCTGCTAATTCATTAAAAAAAATATGATTTTCTCATGGATGCCGTTGTCAGAACTGGACCAAATTAAAATGGGACCAAATGGGCAGTACCGTCTTTCAATTAAAAAAAGAATCATCCAAATCTGTTCACTCAGTCGAAAGTTATGAGGTAACAAACATAAAAAAATTCAGTCGAATTGAGACTCCTTTTTTTTAAGTCTGTTAAACTGACTGAGGTGGTAAACTACCTCAATTGTTATTTGTACTTTAAGCTAAATGTAGTTGAAAGGACAGGAGATTTACTCGGAATATTAATCTCATGTTGCAGCATGACAAATTTGAAATATAGAGCTTCGTTTCTTAATTTTAGAGCTTAAATTAAAAGCTACTTTCATCAAATTGTAATCCAAAATGTATGGCAAACACAATTGCACATAATAATAAAGTTAGTTACTCGTACACATACTTATATAAATTTACAAGTAAACTGAGCAAGTAAGAATTAGCAAGTCGAATTCATTTGGCACGATTACATCGAACAATTACTTGCGAAGGTCGATACGAAATTAAACTTAATCGGGTTCACGGGTTCGTAAACGGTGAGACGGACGGACGGATATATCGCAATTACGCTGTCGGCTGGAGCAAGTGAAACTTCAAGTTAGATTGGGAATTGTTCCCTACCGAACATTATTTTTGTTATATCTTTTGGTAAACGCCGATATAAAGGTGGGTTCGCGGTATTTGCGAGCTGGGATTCCAAGTAATGCTTCGCACGAATTGTTGGTACGAGTAATTTGCTATAAATGGCCAGTGCTAACAACCAAGCCTTGGGTTTCCCATGATAAATGCTAGATGGTATGTCTTGTATCTTGTTTACCTTTGCCCTTTAGCATAGTAAAAAGCAAACTAAGATTTTCGAAATTTTATTTGACAATATTTTTGCAGATTTTATTGGTGTTTTGTGGCACAGATGCAAGAATAATCTTGTCATAAGGTCATAACATTAAATAATAAAAACAGACAATATTTTGTTATGTCTAGTCGTATCATCTATACTGCACCTAAAACTTTATTCTGCTATTACGAAATTACGACAACTTCTTACCTACCTACGAGTAGGGTACTGATTAAAAGTCAGCCTGGAAAAGATAAAGAAAATAATTAGTAATTAATTTTTTTTATAAAAGCATAAAACCTATTATTAATTTTAACATTGAAATCTTTGGTCTAACTATCCAACTATCTAATGCTGCTTATTTGTGGTGTTTTACCACCAATTTTTACTATAAAACTGCTGTTACTTTGAGGATCAATTTAAAAAATAAATAATGACATCAGAACAACTCCCATTCGGTAGTCGAAATGAATTATGATAACATTATTAGAATTTATTTCTTAGACGGAAGGGGTGGAGCCAGCGCCATCAATAGAAACAATAAAAAGTAGGTAGATTTTTTGTTTAAAAAAAGCACATTTTTTAGTTTCCCGTTTAACTTTGGCAAAATGAAATGAATAATATGATTCAGATTAAAACTACTCTACTAAGAGGATAAGTAATTTCCTTATTCCGACTGTTTTGAGGGTGGCTACAGTTATAATTAATTAAGTTATGGCTTTTTTCGATGGCCTTAAACAAAAATTAAAATCTAGAGATCTTTTCTGGATGGTATTGATTCACAGAAGAACTTACAGCGAATGAGGGTGGTACGATAATATACCTAGCGGATAATAAGATCTGCTTGTGTACTAAAAATACTGGAGACTGAAATATTACACACAAACAGTGGGAGAAACTCAAAATCAGCTGTCAACGCTTCGTGGAGTACAAATTGCCACGGTCATTATCTATGAAAATATCTATGAAAACGAACCGTAGAGTAATTTATCGCATTTAAAAGGAGCATAAAAATTATCTCGATACAAATCTCCTTCGGGAGTCCGAGTGAAACAAACAATAAAACATAAGAAGCTCCCCGATAGACAGAGACGAAGCAATACAAAGGAAGGAGACGACCGAACACACTTCTTCCGGTTGCGTCGGCGCAGGTGACACGAAATTTATTCCGAATTTGAAAACCGAAGTATATTTTATTCGAAATGATTCAAACGGCTTTTTAAATATGGACATCCTTTATGTTGCGGCTGCAGTTGACATTTTTATATTTGTCGTCGATAAAATGGCGGCACAAAAACACATGATTTATACGAAAATAATACGCTGACTCTCCGCAGGCGCGGGACCCAGCACAGATTACACGCATTATGACAGACTGGTCATAGAGTAAAATGTAAGGTAATTAAGAGGAAGTCTCGAAAAATTTAATTAAAAATTAAATAAAATAAGTTGGAAACTTAATGTCCTAAATTATTTTAGAACTCTGTTTGACATTTTTTTCCTTATGGTAAAATAAAATATAAATATACTTTACACCTATATGTACTAAATTATAAATAAAAAAAGGTCAAAAAGGTAAATTACTGATTGGATTTTACTAATATTTTTTTATAGAAACCTATAGGCATTAAAGTATTGCCCGGTGTCTCATCTGCACTTACTTTTTCTATTCATGATCATTGAGATATCGCGATGGGGCTCGACACTTTCATCTCTCGCGATCATAAATCTCGTATTAGGGAGATTATTATCTGTGCAAGTTCTCATAGAATTTTAATTTTTCGTTTTTTCTTTCGCTTTGTAGTGTTTTGCTGTTTTGATAATCCGCGGATTGAGTTTTTCAGTTTTTTTTTTGTTTTTTGGGTACTTCGTGGCTTATACGTATTTACTTTGCATCTCTGTTAAATACTTAATACTTAAAAATTCGTAATAATAATGACTTGGCCGTAATAAATTATAAATTTTATGAAAATAAAAAGGTTAAAAAATTGTGTAAACATGTCGTTAGGTTAGGTTAGTTTTATGTTGAAATGCTCCAATCTGGTAAGTTTAATATCTACGAGTAAATACTAAAAAATATATAAACAGGTATATAAAGTAGGAGATTGCTTAATTAATAAGATCTCTTGCGATCTACGCTACCTACGCGCGCTTAATACAAATTTATAAAAACATTTATGAATTAAATGTAAAAAATCCTGAGGACTAAAAATTCATAACATTACCATAATTATGTCGTTCGTATTAATTTCGTCATGGTTGACAAATGAAAGGCACTTATGTTGTTAAGATGAAATAGAGTCTACCCTTTCGCTCCCGAATTGTAGAGACAGAAATGGTATTCAAAATTAAATGCTCATAAATTATATATTTATCGATTTTCTGTGTTGTTTTTTGATGTTAAGTATCATTTATAATGGCCGTTTAAAAGGAATTAAAAAAGTTAAAACTTTTTTGTTGCGACACGTTTCTGTACCTTTTTAACTGGCTTTTACACTTCTATAGTGCCTACTCGTACCTACGTGCTAGTCTGATGTAGTTGACATTTATTTATTCCATCATGTTCACAAGATACATTAATGATATTAAATTAGGCTGTATTTACATTAAAGAGATCGCATGAACCTTGTCAAGGCGCGCGTTGCAATTTTCATCACACTACACTATAGGTAGACAAATTGATACTTCAGATCTATACAAAATTATGAATTAGATATTACATACTAAAGGTGTAGTTAACTTTTTATAGCAAAAGTTTAATCTTAATAAATATAAATTTTTATATAACACTGTTACATAATTAATTATTTATTTATTTCCTTATTCTTCTAAACCGATTTCCTATAGTGTAGGCTTTACTAAAAGTTCTCTGTCAGTTAGGAACTAAATTACTAAGTTTGTCTTAGTAGGTTACATAAAGAAGAAAACTTACTAGTAGTTAATACAAATACCAGTAATTGCGAATTATTTTTCTTTTTTCTCTCTTTTAAAAAGCATGCCTGCAGATGGGCGGGGCCATTAAAGCAAGTTATCGTTATAATAAACAGCGATTCATAACTCAGCCCGAACCGGACGAAGCTTCGTAGTTAATCAGAGAGATTTATTTAAAAGTTAGATACTCCATAATAACTTTTGGTTTCCGGACAGTCTTCAAGAAACTATCGTGAACTTTAGCCGATCTTTCACAACATTATTATTAAAATGGTTTGATGCACTAAGCTTAAGACTTTTTGCAATTTTAACGATACAGTTTACTTAAAGCAAGAAATTATTTAGGTATACTTATATTAAGATAAGGTAAAGCTTCCAAACCTTCAAAAAGGCGCTAAAAAAGCTTTCCTTCAAAGCCGGCAACGCATTGGTGACTCTCCTGATGTTGTCCATGTGACTTACCGTCAGGTGGCCTGCTTGCTTCTTTAGAAGGTTGTTTATAAAAAATTTCCTTTTTTAATCAATAGGGGTTGTATTGTTAAACGTCATGTCAATTTAAATAGGTTCGACGATAGTGTCAAACACTTGTTTAGGAGTTAGGTAGTCATATTAAGCATGGTTAGTCAGTCAAGCAGTCGGGTTGGTCTCTTCAAGATGCAATATTGTGGTCATCCCATAACGGAAGTCGCCTGATCGACGGGCGTAAGCCTCCGACAAATTGTGCTTCCGGATAAAGATGGCCGTAATATATGATGGGAATTTTATGAGTTCGAGGATTTGTTGCAACTTTTTTTAGGCCATTCATACATTTATCGATGATGTGAATTTTAACCTTACATAACTCTTAACTACCTTCGATTTCTCAACATAAGCAACCTCGGGCGCGGTCGGTTCTCGGAAGGGTAATCGGCTTCGGAGCACACGTTAAGCTGTCTACCCTGGTTATCATCGACTTATAACAGTCGTTAAACCTGGTCGAAGGTCTTTTCGGTGGTTCGACATCATCTGACACGGGTTGGCTACTACACTAATCTAATCCGTACTTCCAGGCATCCGCATTTGGAACAGTGTGGTGCAGTATGCTGCAGGCCAGGTGGCAAAGATCGCTTAATACCAGGCGGCATGTAAGCTCGTTTAAAGTTTCATCTCACAAAACATAATAAGCAGTTAATACTAAAATGACTAGCTGCCTAAACGTTTAGTATAAGAACTGAAATTGATACAAATTAGTTAATGAAACATTTAGAACAGTAGCAGTTAGTATTTTCGTAGTAAAAGCTACAATCGAGGCTGAACCCGATGCCAAATAACCTATTCAAGCGATCACCGAGCCACGGCCTCGTGCTAAAAGACTTTAAGTATAATGTCTGAGGAACTGTGTTGGCAATATATTATTATTATTTGGGGTATAGGACATGGACTAAGCATCCATAACGCATTGATTATTAAAATGATGTCGTTTTTATTATTTTCTTGACGAAATCTCTTTTTTTCAAATGTCTCTCTATCCTATTAAAATGTAGATGACTTCCTATTTTATTATATGTACATTTACTTTAGAGGCAGGTAGGTACATTACGTACTTTTAGCATTTTAGTAACATACATTTAATATAGTTACCTGTGAGTGGGAAATTTACCATAGGTAAATAGGTTACTACTATCGATGTTACCAAAGCCTTTATTATCAGTAGGTACTATCAGTTACCTTAGAAAGCTACATTTTGAGTAATTTATAGTTATAAAAAATGTTAATTAAACATTAGCTAATGATACAGTTTAAGTGGAAACAAAAGAATAATTAAAACTTAAAAGTATCGTTCAAAGAATTACGAGTAGGTACATCTACAAAGTCTCTACATTTCGAAATTTATGTTCTTTATATTATACTGTTTTACCATTAGGCCGATAAATTGTTATAATTCTATTCAGATTGCAAATTGACTAATTTATTATAATAGGAACATGAAATCTTGATCAAATTAGCTACCTACCGCACGAGAGAGGGTGATTTGTCTGAATTTCTCACGAATCCGCGGCCGTTTAAAGCGATCAATGATTGTTATTTCTCTATACTTACCTACCTACTAATATTATACAATATACCATTATAGATTATATATCTATTATAATATTGACTCATAGGCAAAGTTAAGGTGGCTAGCAACACGCAAAAGGGAAGTGAATAAAGGTTATTATTTAAGCATTACTAATATCAGCTTTTCTTAGTTTTAAGCGTGTTATGGTGAAGTGTGAAGGTAAACATCAGTTCTAAACCTGGTTGGTTGCCACTGGCCTACTTGGCATATAGGCACTTAGCATATTATATTATAAGAAATATATAAGTGAATACAGTGTTGTGAACTATAAATCAATCAAATTTAAATAAGACAAGACAATACGAATGATTAGACGAAATTGATAATATTGAACGCTACTTAGCGTTCAGTTAAGTAGGTACTTGTATTTTAACACAAAGTTTTATTTTTGATTCATTAACAATTTGTGTGATCACCTGTCTGTTTATAAATCAGACGAGTGGCACAGAGTAATGACTAAGTAGACAGTGTTAGACACGTATCAGAGAGACGTAAAAAATATGTAACTATATGTAGTTGTGTTAGTGTGAATGCAAAAATATTATATTTGTATAATTTTGAAGGTATAATCTATTTCTCATTAAATTTAAATTAAGGTGCCCTAATTCAATACGTAAATAGTGTATTTAAAAGGTATTTAATTATTTTGGGGACAAAAAATATTGTGTACCTTACTAAAAGTATTTATTTACGTTTGCCTAGACATTCACCTATCGAAAAAACTAAATCCATTCCTTTAGTCACCGGAATATATTGTCGATATCTCTCTATCAAAATCGACTCTACATTACGGCATCAAGTACTTACACGCGCGACTAAATGTAGCCCGCGGCGCCGCTCATTGATTCGCACGCCAATCTTGCTTTAAGTTATTGCCACCGTTAAATGACGGGATATCGCTAAAGTGCATGCCAATCTCACTTTCACTTATTGCCTTCGATAAACCTAACATGTAAACTGAAAGGAAAACAACGGAAAAAACAAGAAAATTTAACAAGGAAACTATTAGTATTTCGAGCAATTCACACAATATCTTTATAAATTGTAGCCTATGGGCAGCGGTGACCACTTATCTCATCAGTCTATAAAAAAAATGTGTCATAAAAATTTAGAACTATCTGTGCTGAAAATATTATGTTCTTATTTCTGACTAGCTGTGCCGCGCCGTTTCACCCGCGTTAAGAACTGCAACGTAACGCTTAATAGCCGGCCTTTCTCGATAAGTGGACTATCTTACAATAAAAGAATTTTTCCATCGATCCAGTAGTTCGATCGATTAGCGCGTTCAAACAAACAAACTCTTCAGCTTTAGGCATATGTGTGCCTGGATTATAACCTTGGATTTGCCGCATCCTGGACCAAAACTGTGGCGTCCACTACAGTCAGTGTACTTGCTTTTCTGAAAGCGGTAGTATTTTAAAGCCGTTCATAATTAAGCAACATTGCATGCTACTGTAACTGTTTACCTTGCATTGTTACATTGTGTACCAAGTAACAACGTACATTGTTACGTACTCGTAACAACAGCTCATACAAGGAGCTCACAATGTGCATCCTGAGATATCTTTTCAATGCTAATGGTTTCTAGCTAATTTCTTCACGCTAATTGGTTACTCGATTGTGTTTATGTGTAATTCGGTTTTTAAATAAGCTGCGATGTGGTGCCCTGTACAAATTTCACGTTTTCATAGATTTTCTTGCAGATTTCATCAATGGAGAAGTTTAAATCAAATAACACCTAAGTATAGCCAGGTTCAACCTCAAAAAAATAAGCAGATCTCACAGTCTTTGGGATACGTACTTATTCCTAATTAGTACCGGAACTATCGATATCCAGTACTTCGCGTTGTTGGTTTATCACTATTTGGAAAGTAACTGTACTGAGCAAAAGTAAAAAAATTAATAACAGTTCGATATCTAACGGAATGTTCCACCAAGTCGGAATTAGTTCAAATAATTACCCCCGAGCGGCGCGTGCGCAAGTGAAAATAACCCTCGCCCCTTCGAAAAAGAAAAAAGAATCCCCTCGTATTCAAATTAACAAAGCATTACTGTGTATTCCGAAATTATTTTATTCGCGTATAAATAAAAAGCACCCTATTTTAGTGGCTTCATCAGTTTTAAACCAAAATTGATCTGTAAGTGTGAAGGATAAGGTTGGTTTTTGTTTGGTATGGCAGGAAGCGGTCCGTTGAAAAGTGACGTATGTATAATTGAAGAAAAAAGGTGGCACGCGCTGTCGTACGCGCAAGTACTGTGTATCTTCCCCCGCGATCGGGGTTCTAGGGATTACACCTTTCATCTTATCTTATATCGATAAAGCTAGACAAATTTTCATCGACCCTTTACAGTAAATAGTAACATAACTAACTAAATAACTCCAAAGTAGTATCATATAATTTCATTATTAATTTAATTTTTGTATGTAACATTTTGCATTTAAACAATAATTGTTTATTTTTATTTTTAAAGGATTTGACATCGGCTAATTGATTGACCCCTTATAATAAAAATAGTAATAGACGTGAAAAATTCAAAGCATTATTGCTTCTGTGTATACAATAAAATAATGGCTACGTAATTCAAATACATAACAATGAACGTTTAGCTTAGCTCCCATATTCTATAGCTAAGAATAATTGTGAACGGATTTTTAATGGTGACTATCGTTACTTAGATTACAACCGAGCATGGTAAAAGAATTTATTTTTATCGATAATCGTGTAAAAGAAATGATTTCAGAGCCTTTATCGACACGCGCTCATCCCTGTATTATCGGCGCGTGCGCAGGTGTCGGTTCCGCTCCGAGCGTCGTCCCGCGCACCTGGGATCTATCTAGATCGAGTATCTGTTCGTAGATCCACACAGATTAGGATTGTAGCATGAGTTTAGTGCCCGAAATTATTGACTAGACAATATAAGAAACCGGGTCTTATAAAGCTTTTAATTTATGAGTTTTTAATCTACAATTATTTTACCTAAAAATTAAAACAGTCTTCAAACTGAAAAGGTAAAAAACTTTAATAGTAGGTACTTTAATAGTTGAATATTAGGCTTCAACAATGTAATTTGGAGTCTGCATTATGCATATGCATAGGCTAAGTAGACAGTAAAAATGCACAGACTACAAAATTATTGTTTTATTCAAATTCAAAAATTTTTATTCATCATAAGGTACACGTATACACTGGATGAACGTCAAATAATTAGGTACATCGGCTTTTGGCGCCCTTTTGGGTAAGGCAGGCCGGGAGAAAAAATCCGGCGGAAAAAATCTATAGTTATTACCTTATAGGATTTTCCTATTGTTTTGGGTCCAATACAAATTTCTATTGGGTGTAAACGCGTGCGCAGGTGACGGTTCCGGTCTAAGTGCCTGCGCAAGACGCACCTGGAATCTAGATAATCGTAGATCCCCAGATTAGGAGGTACTGGTTTGCACTTGGGGTCACTAGCGCAGAAATTATTACTTTATTATTGGGCTACGCACTTCCGACGTTAACACAAGCTGCACAGCTTATTACTAACTAGCTGTGCCTCCCGGTTTCACCCGCGTTAAGAATTGCAACGTAAGGCTTGATGGCCTTCCTCGATAAATGGACTATCTTACACTAAAAGAATTTTTCAAATCGGTCGAGTAGTTCCTGATATAAGCGTGTTTAAACAAACAAACTCTTCAGCTTCATATTATTAGTAGGTATACAAGTAGATTACTAGTATAACAGAATATAGTAGTAATGAATATTAATTGTACTAAAAACCTAGTAAGTATATTAATGATACTAAAAAGCCACAGAGAGCATGTAAAGCCCTTGCCTTCAACCCTTTTTATGTCCCACTGCTGATAACGGGTATCTCCCCAAACTCCACCACGCTGCTCCAATGCGGATTGGTGGAGATACGGGTTAGTAGTAAATAATAGTTTCTACGTACTCTAAAGTGCGGAGTGACACTGACTTATTAATCTTACTAAAACGCGAATGGTCATTAACAGCGACATACCTATAAATTAATAATATTGTAAATAAAATACGTCATAATTCCTATAGTTTTATTATTGATGATTTGTTACGAATTGAAAGGGAAGCTACCCTAATAATATAAAGCTATGTACACATGAAGCCAATGAGCCTTGACTAATGTGCGCACGCCCTTACCGCGGCTAATGACGAGTTGATGAAAGTATCGATATTTTATTGTTGTTTGTATGAAATGTATGAATGTAAATTTGGATGGGGAAACAGTTTTTTTGTGTCTCAATTCATAGTGACGATAAAATACATCAGATACTTTAGGAAATGAAGATATTAACATAAAGATAAGTAATAGATAAGTAATAGTAGATATCAGTTTCTGTATTCTCTAAAATGTTCTCAAAGAGCAAAAAATATAATTAAGATTCTTTAAAGATATTTGGTTAAAATTTGTAAGCGTAGTCTAACCAGCAAAAGGCAAGGTAACTTAACTTGTTAATCATATTTTGACGATATGATTTAATATTATTATTACGAAGACTGTGCGTAATATTTCATGGGTGGGTCATCATTGCCCACTTTCACCCCATCGCGTGTCCACCATTAGCGTTATCATGTGCACGTGCCTTTATAGTGTCATCACATAAAATGTGTTGCGTTGTGTTTTGCTTGCTACTCATATTGTTGAAATTAAATATGAAATTACTTATTGAATGACCTACAGATTGAGTGACTTATAGATTTAGATAATGATTAGTACAGTTTTAGACGTTCTACCATAGGTACCAATAACAACGTTCTTATACTACATCTATACTATAACTAGTTGAGCTGGCGAACTTCGTACCGCCTAAGAACCAGTAAATATTGTATTAACTTATTAGCTTCATGGTTCGATGGATGTGTTGATGTAAGGCTGCACTGCATATATTCCCTAAATTTGTCGTATACTTTAACCTCAGCAACACGTGGTGGTTATGTT
>DWQK01001425.1:0-15677 GCA_018231225.1 Noctuana stator
GGTCGTACGTGGATGCGTTGCTGCTCACGAGGATTAATACGTGAGTATCTATGAGTACCTACACAATTTTACAAATATAAAAGGAGTTGATTTACATGTGTATTTCGGAAATAGGGACGCTAGAAAAAAAATCAATATCGGAGAACGATCAAATGATGTTGATAATAAAGTTGCTTGTGAGGTGATTTAGCTCATGATTAATAAGGGTCGCTTTCTACTTAACATTAAATAATTTTCATAGCCGGAGTTTCAAATAAGCTTTAACTTAACATCCAATAAATTTGGCGTAATTAGTTCAAATTAATTTAAAGATTCTGAGAAATAAAATAGGTGATAACCTTGCTTTATCCCTCTGATGGGGCATAACATAGATACGATTATATTGCCAGTCGGCAATAGTTCGTAGGGAAACCGCTGTTTTAGCTTTCGAGAATTTCTCAAGCATTATTGGCATATGCATCATCTTTAAAGCACTCATACGGGTTCCAAACTTAGCACAGCAAGTTTGAAATTCGGCCAGAAAGCATTTCTGCCATCAATATATCACCGGGTCAAGAACAAACACTTCCAGCGAAAAGATTCCATAATTCATACCATGGTACCGACGAATTCTAAGATACTGCATCGGAATTCCATCTCTTTAAATAAATACCTTAGGTAGATACCTATTATATTTCTTAAAAGTATATTTGGCAATTGAGCTTTTTTTACCTTAGATCTAGACGTAACTAGGCAATATAATTAAAGCTAAACCTTAAACCAAAACCACACAAAAAGTCCATATTTTCTAAACAGTTATAATAAAAGCATTAGTAATTACTCCGCCTTTTCATACCAATATACTTACGGTATAATAATAATAAAGTTTTAATAAATTAATAAATAAACAAAATTTCCTTACAATTATTATAGCGACGTATACTTACTTACTATCATATAGAAATAAAAAAAAAAAAAGAATTCGCAACCAGTATCGCTATAATTAACACTTACCAATCAATAATACCACCAGTGATGATACAATGATGACACACTAAACGGATGCAGTGACAGATTCACAGGGACTAAAGACCTGAAGTCTCCCGCCCAGTCCAAAGTCAATATAAGTAGTAGCCATAAATATGTTTTGTACTACGAATCTATTCTCGAGGGACCCGTAGCTAGTTGGTTAACTTTGTCGTTTGCTGATAAATGCTAAATGCGTCAACGGCAGTCATACATAATGCATGATATTTTGCCCTCGTACAGCTCGTGTTCATATTCGTGCTTAAGTAGACTCCATACTTGTGTGTATTTCTGAAACACGTTATTGTAAGCGAAAATAGAAAACTACTAAACTAAAAAGTAAGCCATTTTTCTGTTTATATACATACATACGAGTAGACTAGAAAGAACAACTGCTTCTGTGCACCGAATTCTGCGTCAACATTCTTTTCTAACATTTTAAGGGACTCCAAAATAAATGTTTGATTTCAAAAGCTTATTTCTTACTTTTTGGTTTGAAATCAGTTTTAATATTTTCTTAGTAATTTTTAAAAATATTTTTAAGTGACTTCTGAATGGTCACTGAACTGAACACTGAAATAATTCACCTTCAGTATTACTCTATTTAATTAATTTCTAACGGATAACTCTAGACAACACACAATCTAAACTAATGAACCTTTAGGCATAAAACTTTGTACAGAGGTTTCTGTTACAGTTTAAGGGTTTTTATAGTAAAGGGGTTTAATTGGAAGGGAAATTTTAATAAACAACGAACAGCCTAAATCAATATAGACGCATTAAACTTTGCACTGTGTAATTTTAAATAGAAAAGTGCTATACAATTTCCATAAATAAAGAAATATTAAAGATTTCAGACTTCTTATAACTTTAAAGAAGCCGCAGTTCTACTTAGATTCCTAATTTTTAACTGCGGCATATTTAGCTTTTAAAGCATATCAGTAAAGTGCACTTCAGAAAGCTGAATTTGAAACGAGGTCGCATAATTTATCTTTAGTTAGTCACTCAAATGGAAGAATCAGGAATGCAGACCACTACACTTAATGAAATACTAAATTTTATGCTGTTCAACGTGATAGAACATTATCAATACTTATAAGTAACCCTCCACAATCGGTTTGTTCGTCTATTTGACAATCTGCTATACTTACTTAAAAAAAATACTACCTAATAGATTGAAGAAAAAATGTTGAATTTAACCAACTGCTCGTATTTACTACCATCCATTTACATTAACAGCAAAGACGAGCAAAGGAACTATTTATTTCGTAAGACGTATTGATTTAAACACGCAAGCCGTTAAGGGTTCCAGGCAATTCGGCAAAGTGCACTTTAGCACTGAACAGATCCACGAAGCCGCATTATTTACCCTGATTTACGAGAGGATCAAAAAATACATCGTCTTTTGTTAGCACTCTTATTTACCATACCAAAGAAGGAATATTTGTAATTGAATTTGAAAATGATGAAGATTCATGCAGATTAAACAGAACCACGTCTAAATGCAATGTAGCTGCCAACTGTCTGCGTTTAAGGTTCAAAATTATCGTTATAAATTTAATGTTAAACCGAATATATAAAAAAATTACAAAACAGACAATACTTATGCTTGCCAGCATAGCCTATCTCGTTTTACTAATACTATTATATACCCTGAACATGACTGATAGATAGCTAAACCTATCAGTCACGAAATGAAATATTCTCGAAAGAAATATTCAGAGGCCTGCGACATCTAAAATTACACAGGTGATATATAAAATTTTTCACCTAGTTCTTATTACAGAATATACGGCGGAATAATAAATCATGTCGAAGGGGAGTCTGCGGCAAGAAAACATTTTTCGCATAATGACACACAAACCTGAGGTGGTATCTGTCGCAATAAAGTAGAGAGCGTAGATTAAAAGTGACTCAAGAGAAAAATGCTACCCTCCCGCCATGTTGTTACGCAGGAAAGCCGGAGGGAAAGCCGTCAGCTACAGCCATAACGTTTTCTTATCAAGACAACACAGTTGCTACCAATAAACAGCCTTCTTACGTTATGTTACTTGAACTTTAGGAAAAATGCCTCTTCCATTACTCTCGCCAAACGAAAATGTAAATTGTGTGTGTTATAAATTCAGCAATGTACAAACAATATTAACTGACACATTCTGCTTTAAGTAACTAAGATGTTCAAGTCACGAAGACGAAGGCTTGATAAACATAATAAAACTATTCCCAGTGGAACCCCAGTTGGTCTGAAAAACTGTCATTTATATAATTTTATAAGCTTATGCCCATGCTTATGCTCACTTCGAGCGTTGACTTCATTCACAGATAAAACCGACTTCAAGCGTAGAAGTAACAAATAATCTAATTTTTCTCTCTCTTGTTCTGCGATTAACCACTATTAGAAACAATATTCTTCAATCAAACTTGTTCTATTACTATCCATTTGGTTATCTGTATCTCCGAACCCATGATCGCGTCGATATGGTCTTTTTTTTTTCAATTACAGCAATAGAAATAATTCCCATCGGTTTTAAAAAAAAAATACGTACCTACTAAAAAGCCACAACAAAAACTATTGACAACTGACAACAAAACTAACTCAACATACAACATTATAATGAAGTTAAAAAACTTTAAATATCATTTTAGAATCGAATAAATCAAGATATCTGTTCCCTTGTGGCTTTGTCGTCAAAGTTATTGTACGACCCAAATCCTCAATGAATAACAAATCAGATGTCATGTATATTAGGTATAATACTATATCTGTCTTTCATTTCAACCGTAAAGCCTTTTGTTAGTATAATTCAGTTGGTTGCTCTATGTTTGAACTCAATTAAGACTTCCAACTGATAGACCATAGAAACATTCATAATTACATGAAGTTATTTATCGTATAATGCCCATACGAAGAGCTTATATTATTTAAAGAAATGAAAACCAAAGTCGATTTCCCTAAAACTAAAACACTAAAAAGTAATCATGAATTTATTGTAATATCTAGTATATAAGTAAGCAAAAAAATTTCTTTCTGCGCCGTCTACTAACCTATACTTCCGCATTGGATCAGCGTGGAGAAGGATTCTCGACTAGACTTTCGTCAGATCATTTGCTGTATGTCATTATTGTTGGTTTCCCAAATAAAAATAAAATATACCTAAAATAAAATAAAAGACTGACTACAGTCAGACCCTTAAAACCGCCCTTGTAACTAGATCTAATTTCAAAGAAGATAATAATATCACATTTTTTTGTAATCATGTTGTCTCCGAATTCTGTTTCTGACATTTGTATTAAACTGAAAAGTAAAAGGAGTTTCAAGAGTAAACATAATCGAACAAATTCGTTCAGAAGCAATGTCAAAGAAACCTTGTATATCGGCAACATTTCATATTTATTTTTTTTGCTTATTTGATTCATGCGCATGATCTTTCAAATATGTATACTTGTAGTTTAAACTTTAAAGTATAAAGTAATTAAAATAGTACGTTCACGGTCCTCTCCTGCAAAATTAAATTAATATTATACCTAGTATGATATAAAACTAACTTTTGTAAGAAATTATACTTTAAAATAAATAAATAAACCTAACTACTGTACTCGATGAAATGCAAAATTTCATCTAAATCCTTGAGTTGTTTTTTTTGTACTTAGACAACATGGTTACAAAATACAAGTATTGCTCATTTAGTAATATAGGGATTATAAGTAATATATAAATAAACTATTTAATAAACTCCACAGTGAGGCAATGCACAAGGTCATCTAGCACAAAACTGTCATCACCACTCGCAGTTGTCCCGAGCGTAGTACATGACGCGAAATTTATTTGTCGGGGCGGAAATAGCTTCGTCAAGAGTGAAAAGGCAAATGCCAATAATGGTTCCATTGCCATTGCCTTGATGCTGTTCTAAATGTATTTGCGCTCGTTAATACTCTCTTCAGTTTAGTTTAAAAATTACGCGTAATACTCATAGGCTCTTACATGTATTCCCTGTGCCATAGACACACACAAAGACAATAACACAAACGCCCAGACTAAGAACAGTTCAAATTGAAACTAAAATCTTGATTTCTGAAAAAAGCTACGTCGTATAGCATGATAACTCATGCACGCGTGTTTCAAATTTTCATTAGCATACAACCAATCATTCGAGACTGCACAAATTAGTGCTTATTCCAACTATTATGAAGTTATAACTAATTCATTTGGCTCCTTAAGTACATACTACGAGTATCATTATCTACGATATTTGTAAAAAAAATATTAAGTAAATAGTACGCAATATTGTTAACAACTGCACAGTTTTGCCTTCGCCCATGTTATTTTAGATATAGAACTTTTTACTTTTTTATCAATCAAAAACCTTAGTATCTGTAGGTAAAATCATAAAACAGTTATTTGAAAGTTTTGTCGAAAGCCAGCTTACACGGACCAAACGATATGTCAAGTTTGTTCCCGCCTCGGCACTTGCTGTCCGAGCTAGCACACAAGACTGTTTTACGAAAAATGGTTAGAGACGACGCGCAGAGGATCTTAGTGAAGTAACTTAGGAGCTTGGCCAGAAGCCAGACTAACTTCTAACGAAAGATACCAATCTGTAAAGTTTGAATGAAGTGTTGTTCCTCTACGTACCTTATACAGCATTATCTGAATTCAGGACACTCAGTTACTATTGTCAGAATGAACTTTCATAGAACTTCAGTTAATACTAAAATAAATGTTAGTACTGAACTGGGTTGAAGGCTACGGTTGTGTAAGTTGTAATGACACTAGCTAGATACACCTGGTTAAGATTTCATCAATTCAAATTTTCATCAAAAAAGCGAATTTTCATCTACGTTATTATCAAAATTCAAAATTTTCTGTGTCGGTAGACGTGCACACCCTAAAAAATCATCTCGCGTTTTTCCCAACCGCGCTAAGTGAACTATCTTTAACTTTAATAAAATAAGATGTTCTTTCTTTAAAATAATGCTGCATTATAATAGCTTATATCATTGTTGATACAAGTTGGTTCAAGAACTTCTTAATTAAATTTATTTGTGTTGTGTTTGTATTTTGCGACATGGTATTGAAGTTACGGAGCCCTTCGTAGGCATCCAACTCGAACTTGCCCGGTTTCTTTTTAATTTTAACGTGTCTTTTGACTATACTTCCCTATCTCCGTTAAATTGTTTTCTCACCAAAGCCAAATACCTCTTGAATTTTAAGCATCGACCAGAATTCATCAAAATATTAATTTAACAATATAACGGGTCGTAAAATTAGCGTCTTGTTAACGGTAAATGGAATTAACGGTAATATTTATTCGAGGCATATCTTCAATAAGATGGGAGAAAATTTCGTCTCGAGATTTTAATAGGTATGCCATGGAAATAATGGCGCGGATGAATATTAATATCGAGGACTTGAATGGCACCTCATCTTTGCATTGCAAAGAGATTTCTGCCTTCAAAATGGAGTCCGTGATAATTCAAAGCTGTAGGCACTATCAAGTATTAGGACTGATTCGCTTAATTGTATCGTTTTATTTGATTTTAAACTTAAAAACGCCGGTCTGGTAGGTTTTACCGCTTTAATCCCAAATTATAGTTGTTATTATTTACTTAAAGCGTTTAAAAAATTTATCCTGGACCCCCGATAGGTATCCCCTGGGGTTAATAATAGGATAAAATTATAAACCCTATCCGTGGAACCCGCATAATGATGGAATTGAGTAAATCTATCGTATTTTGGCCCATTAGAAGCGTGTTTGCTAAAATTTTGTGATGTGACATGTCACTGAGATTGTATGAAGATGGAGTAACAAACAGTTGAAAGGATGGTAATAAGGTTGAATCATTCCGTCGATTTTTGGCTCATTAGAAGCGACTTTACGATCATTTTGTGTATTACGTCAAATAAAAAATTTAAAGTTAAAAATATCTAAAATAAGTTATTAAAAAACTTATATTTATAATATATTAAAAATCATTTTAAGTCAGACGTTTACATAAAATTGCTCTTAAAAATAAAGCAAAGTGGTTTACCTTTGTGTATTCATTACCCGCTATGCTTCGCGACAACGCATGGATGAGTTTGATTATAATAATATTATTTTCAATAAAAAAACTTGATCCAAAATTAAAAAGAATCAAGTAATCATACCTATCAAATAGAAGGAACGACTAAAATTGGAGGGAATGCTTTGGTCAATATATTTTTAACCTACTTACTTAAAAATATAACTCATTCAAATACGCTGACTTAATATACCTATACACACAAAGATATCATTCAATTGTTAAAAATGAAGTACATTTTATTATTAGCAACTATTTCATTACGTTATACGATTTTATTATATGCTAAGCAAACATTGATTTTAGAATAATTTCCTTTACCGTAGGCTACGTTACACCGTACTTGTCTTGCTCTAGAGAGCAAATGTGTGAAGGTACTGAAGCGGCAGACAGATTAAACTCAATGGTTTTTAAATTATTGTCAATATTCACATTTATGAATAACTAGGAAGTCAATAAATAAAATATGAAATGAAAGTTCTTACCCCAATAAACGTTAACAAGTAACGTTAGTTGTCCCACTTACATAATAAACATGAGAGCTGGCCAGTTGGCAATGAGTTATGGCCAGAATAAATTCTAATATAGAACATTACATTACAGGACGCGCTAACCCTCACGATAATACAAATTTATGGACAATAAAATCGTGTTTGTTAACAATTTCGTAGCGATTAATCGAGACTGTTATCCACACATAATTGCTTCACCAATGTTCCCGTAATATTACACAATGTTATTTTTCGGAATACATGCTATTTACACTGCTGAAAAGCTGAATTTTGGAATGTAACTCTTCATTGGCGACCAGTAACTTTTTCGCCTCTAATTTGGCCTTAATGATTCGTTTTAAGGGGTCCAATAAATTTCAATTTAGAATGAATAATATACTCCTCGGTACTTTTTAGACGAAATTGTCAATTTAAATTTCAGAGATCAGAAAATAATAAATCAAATTATAATTCAAAACATAAAAAAAACACGCTACATTATCGTTTTATTATTAGATAAGACGATTAGAAGAAAAATATAAAACAGCATGAGGTATTAAGGTATCAGTTTTGAAGCGTTTTAAACTTTTGTTTTGAATTCCCTACGTTTTCCTTAAACAATTGAGTTTCACACGCGGATATGCAAGCTACCACAAGACAACGTGCGTTTAAACTTTATCCATCAAAACTTTATCAATCGCCAGCTCGCTTCCACTTGACTGTTGCTGGTTTCTGCAGTTTAAGGAAACATGCAAGGAACTCAGTGTTAGCCGCTTTGTGTTTAACGTCTAAGTTTGTTGAATTAGGTGTTATAACGTAAAAATATGCTGGTTATAAAAAATGCTCTCGATTTTTTATAACCAAACCGAACAAACCGCATACTTCTGAGAACTTCTGAGATGGTCTATTCAAATAGGTATAGAATGCAGTTATTCAAGTAGCAACACATCTATTCACAATCATAGATAGTACCTATATAAGGTAGGTTGCATAAGTTGCAGTCCACTTCACATCAGGTGAAATTTATGCTCGTTTGTTACACATTTAAGTCAAGCGTCAATACTACATTTCGGTCCAAAATGCAATAATTGCTATAAAAAACTGTAGCGTCGATGTAATCTAATAGGCAAGACGGATTAGCATCAAATCTCCACCTGTGACTTTACTCACCTCACATAACTGAAACCAGTTCTACGCCATCAAATTTGTTATCAGTCTACTCGAATTGCCAATTAGTAAGGATTTCAAATAAACTCCATCCACCCAAAGTAGGTAAAGTTACACGGTAGGCTGTGTTTCGTGTCGAGGTAATAAATAAACAGCTGTTCTTGCAATAAACCTTTTACGATGCAATACTTGGTCCTCCATTTGCCCTAGCTTGACTTATGTTGGCTTGGAAAATTGTTACATGTGTACACGCAAATAGGTATTATTTAATTATCTCAGGCACAATGTGGTAAGCTGATTTGGCTCACATTTGTATACAAATTAGGTATATACAATGACATTCAATTTACAAAGACGTCCTCACTTTTACTTAGGTATTTTACTGAAGTAGGTGTACTTAATTAATTATCGGCGTTTATGACCTACGTTTTTCAATTAGTAAGTAAAATAACATACCCACCAAGTTTAAAGTAAGAACAATTTTTAAAGGTTGATCGATTAATCTGAAACAATTTTATAAAAAAACGTTCGTGAACAAAATGTAGCTCCTTAGAAATTTAGTAGTTATCTGAGTTTGTGACAAAAGTTGCCACAAGAATAACTGTCTAAGAATTATTTAGCCTTCTGTAACCTAAATTCCTTCTGAGACCTAAAATAATAATGTGGGGTGCTTAGATGCTAAGATGCTTTTACTTAAAGAGGGTTGCTCTTTATATAACTCTATTATGAATTTGTTACGAAATGTAGAATATTATCTTTCCGAAAGAAAATATTTTTAGGAAGACTAGATAAAGGTATTTACAACTTCATTATTTTATATCTACCTCTTCGCCAAGTAACTAAGTAGTAAGCACAAGTAAGTAGCTAACCAAGTAGTCGCATCGCGCTGGCTACAGAGATGTAGGTAAATTAAAATTAAAAACCTTGTTTTATGAAATACAATACTGTTTTGAGGCAGACCTTTATCCGAAATTGGGTTTATTAGTTATGACAGGTCACGGAATAAAGAGACAAGTAGAGAGAAGTGCCCGTAAGCACCGTATGACTAGTGTAATGCCCATAGCGGAATACACGACGGAATTGTGATTGGCTGCTTGTTGTGACGTGACAAAGCATATTGATGATGATTGGTAAATGTTTAATATTGCTAGTTTACGCCGGTAAAACTCCTAGTCTGAATAATTTTTTTCCAACATCCTAACATTAAACACCATATTTCAGCGATTTTACACTAACTCATAATAAATTATACACCTAAATTTTCTTCATGAACTGCGTTCATTGGTGCTAACCGTCCGTAAATCTTTTCAATCGTTTTTGGGATTAGCTCGTTTAGGCAGACCGACAGACAGACGCGACTTATTATGAAGTAGAATCTTTCGACTCTACTTGATGTTAAGTGTACATACATATTATTATATTTTTAACTTTTCATTTTTTCATTTGATTTGACGTCACTGTGACTTAAATTTACATTTTTTTGAACCACTGAATACAATTAAGTCATTATTTCTTTGATAAAAAAGCAACAAGTAGGTACCTACATATATGCCAATTGTTCGTTGTAATGTAATATTTGTATTCACATCAATGATTATTCTGTTTATACGAGGCAAAAAGTCAATGGATCAAGAATAATGATTCATTTTTGAATACAATGACTAGAAGTAAAACACTGAACGTAATTTGTAATTAGATGAAACCACCAGTGTTTATTTCATTGGTTCAGTACTAACAGATAAAGATGATTTTCACAATAAATTATGCTTCGTCCACAAGAATTTTTCTATCATGTTATAGGCGTGATTTTGTTTAAATACGATACATAGATTAATTTCTGTAGGTTGGCGCTTCTTTACTTGCGAACTTGCGAGTTGGTCTTTTTCTGACTATTATTTTTGTATCAATCTAGCATCATCTAGCACTTGTCTGTAAACTTGAAAGTTGTTGTTGTACCGAAAAAGTTTAAAAGCATTTCATGTCATCTTTTCTCTCTCTTAGTTCTGTGGAGGAATCGGATGGGCTTTACTGGAGATCCCAAAGTCCTCTCAATGCTCTAAGACGAACCACCGAAGCGGTGTTTGTGCGGAAAGATTTGCAAATAATCACTTCCATGATGTCCGGTTGCTGATCCTTCTGAATGTTTCCCTCATTACCGAAAACATGTGATCACAATGTAGGAACACTTGTGTAACCAAGAATAATAAAATTTCCTAGAATGAATTAGGTGCTAACGATCCCTAAAAACCTAAAAGTGTATCCAGGTCAGTCGAATGACATCCAGCTATACAATGTACTGTATTATGTTGTAATAATATACTTGTTGATGTTAAAATATTTAAAGAGATCCGAATCTATAAATATCACCAGTCACTATCTACCACCACATCGAACAGTTGCAAAAGTGTACAATAATATGGAGAAAAGAAAAAGTACAAAAGTATTGCCAGATATTAGTGAATTATTACAAGCATTTGAGAAAAGTTTAGGGTTTAAAAACAAAGTAAAATGGACTAATACTATTGCGATAATTCTCTATCATATTATAGGAGTGTATTGGTGTTATCATTATGCTTTTCCTGTAAAATGGCAAACGTTAGTTTACGGTAAGTATGTACCTACCTAACTAAATATTAGCTTTCGTGCTTTATATGAAAACCTGAAATTCCTAATGTAATAGTTATTTTGATTGCAGCTGCTATAATGTACATTTTCTCCGGTTTTGGCATCACTGGTGGCGCACATCGACTATGGACACACAGATCCTTCAAAGCTACTCTTCCACTCAAAATATTTTTCTTAATATGTTTTGCTGGAGCTGGCCAGGTAAGATACTGAAAAGTTCTAAAAAAAATTCTTGATTATCACTATATTAAGACTGCAGATTGCAGCGCTCATAATGAATAATCTCGATCATGCAAATAGTCCAGAACTTCGCGATGAGTAGATAAGAGGTAGATGGGCTCACGACCTGGCTTTTTGGGCGATTTTAATAAACGCTTGATATCTGTCCCGCTTCCGACCAATAAATACTCAATTTCAGGGTGAATAAAACAAAATGATTATGACTGAGTACT
This sequence comes from Noctuana stator, assembly GCA_018231225.1. Taxonomy (NCBI): domain Eukaryota; kingdom Metazoa; phylum Arthropoda; class Insecta; order Lepidoptera; family Hesperiidae; genus Noctuana; species Noctuana stator. The sequence goes on from DWQK01001425.1 coordinate 11,804, forward strand.
ACACATATTATTATACAAAACACTGCTATGAATACTATTTAACTTAGGACAAAAAACTATTACAATTTTTTTTTTTTTATGATCAAAATTTTTGTTGACAGAATACTCTAGAACAATGGGTTCGCGACCACCGCGTGCATCACAAGTATAGCGATACAGAAGCAGACCCTCACAACGCGAATCGAGGTCTGTTCTTCTCTCATATCGGCTGGCTCATGCTTAAAAAGAATGACGAAGTATTACTTCGTGGAAAACAGATTGACCTAAGTGATATTACAGATGATCCACTGTTGAAGGTTTACAACAAGTGAGTCATATCATTTGACGCCCTATACTGGCATTCTACATAGTGTCATGTTCGATATAAGTAAATCTATGTACCTATCATCGTCACCACTCATCATCATCACTGTGCCACTGCTGGGATGTCTTTTCTCAAATAGTGAAGAAATAGAGAAGTGTTTAGGCCATAGTCCACTATAGTGGCCAAGTGCGGGTTCGTAAACTGCACATGCTTTTTGGGAACTTTTATAGAGAACGTTCAGGCGTGCAGGAATTTTAACGTTGATACTTATGATACAACCGTGCTGCTGAACGCTGTATTGTATTGAATTTACGAAAAACCAAATTTAGTTTACGATCTTAGTACAATATACCTACCTACCTATACTATAGACAATAACGATTCTCTTTCAAGGTACTTTGGGTATCTGAAATTGATGTTCTGCTTCATTTTACCGACGGGGCTCGGCATTATCTTTTGGGGAGAGAACTGGAAATGTGCGGTAGCGTGGCAATGTTTCATCCGCTTCTTGTGCATGTTCCACAGCGAACTGACCGTGAACAGTCTTGCACATGCCTATGGATATAAACCTTATAACAAGTAAGTACCATTAGGTGTCGTCACACCAAATTTTTTTTATAGGAAAGAGTAGACTACCGTCTGAAAAGTATTTAGCATACTTAATAATATTCATGGCTGATTTTTATATATTTTCAGGACCATTGTACCAAGGGAAAACCGATTCGTTGCGACTTGTACCCTTGGTGAGGGCTGGCATAATTATCACCATGCATTCCCCTTCGATTACAAAGCAGCTGAACATTTTGACACATTTAACTTAGGGACTATGTTTATAAACTGCTTCAAGAGAATTGGATGGGCATACGATCTACGAGAAGCTACACCTGAAATGATTAATTCTTTAGCTAATAGATTAGGCGATGGCACCCCTATTTACAGTCGTGTTGCGAACAGAGGTTAAAATGATTATGTAAAATTTAAAGGCCTTAGTAAGTTATAATTAAAATATTTTTAGGTGTTTCCCTCGCCGTTCGTCAAGTGTCTAGCCGTTGTAACTATAAATTTACATGTTTTCGAGAGTTTTCGTTGCTGGTTTACTTTATTCAGAACCTATGAAAGTATGACATCATGGATGTAGATACTTACTACCTATGGCAAATATAGAAAATCGTCTTGTAGGTACCTATTGTGATGCCTTGTCAATTATTCATTACCTTCTTTATAGATGGATATTTCAATCACCTACCTATTTAATTTTAAAGTTATATACCTAATTTATCGACGACCAGAAGACAAGAATTAAATGCTCCTATAAGTAGGTAGGTATGTTTGTTTAGAATATTATATAACATTGTTGTTTTTAAAAATAAACAATCATAATCTAAGTCTATAACTTTTTATTTTAGATTTAGATTTTAGAAAACAACTTTAAAGATAATCGCTTGCAATCTACACTACCAGCAAGCCAGGTATTGAAGCAGCGTGATGAAGTATGCTCCAGGTCTCCTCCGTTTGAAAGCGACATGCAGGAAAGCAGATATACATGCAACACTTATTATTAAAGACATCGTCATAAAGCTTTTCTGACAATAATAGACTAAATCTAGGATTTATGTTTATCAGGGCGGCGGATAATAGATATAAATGATATATAGATTTCCTAGGCATATCTAAATTTCTCGTATATCAAGCTAAATCTCTTGGCTGTCGTCCCGCCGTAGAGGTCGTAAAACATAAAAGTTCCTAACGATAGAACTTCTTAAATCTGTTCAGTGTCACGTCTCGTATCTAGATCGCGATCAATCTACTACCTACTTCTGCAAATCTACTTAACTGATACTGGGGTCATTTACATTTTAATACGCCAAGTTTTACAATACCTTTGATAGTACATGACTGGTTTAAATGTATCCATTTATCTCTAGTAAAGTTTTCGATAGCCTACGATGTAAATCAGAACTGTAATAAAATTATTCTATTGTCTATAGTAACCAATACGAGTATAATATTATGTACCCGTTAATGAATTTTTGCATTGACGAATTTAAATGTTTAAATTGAGTATCGCGATACTATCCGAACAGTAATAGTCGAACCGAAACAGTTATTGATGACCCGTGTAATGGTTACCACGCCGGTCCACCATTCGAAGGATCTTAGATTCGATTCCCTTTTGTGTAATTGTCTTTGTGTGTGTACATAGATAGTACTTTGCGTGACACTCCGTGTGGAAATCACAGTGTGGAGCTATAATTATTTATGTGTAAGTGGGAATGTGTGTATGTCAGGTTAGGTCCACAATCTGATTGTTTTTAAAGTTTCTTCATTTATTTACTATAATAGTTGCTTAAAATCAATCAAATTTTAAATATTTATCTTAAAAAACGCAGAAAAAAACCACAAATTATTAAAAACTTTATTTTATAAGATTTAACCTAACCTTAGCCCTAATGTGAATTACTGTACACAAAACTGGCGAATATCATCAGCTAACGTTATGCAGTTCTTATTTCCGAATTGATTTTTAAATAACACCATTATCTCAATCCATTTAGTGAACTTAGTCATGCATAACTCTTTTTTATATTTTACATAAAAATCGGACAGTTACACAATAACGACATAGTCATTATAACATTACTGTTTTTTATTCATAAAAAATGAAATAAAAATGTCACTGAATGTATAATGATGATCCAAAATCCAAATAAGCTTTAATTATATTGGTTAAAGACCTCTTTTATAGATTATGTTTTAAAATTAATTATGTTTTGGAGTTATGTTAGTATGATGGAACATGCATACATAGATGCATCATCATCATATCATCATCATCATTAGTGATCATCATCAACATCATAATGTGTTATCACCCGAATCGCAGTATCTCTCTATCAACAATCCAAGAGTGCCTATCACACGTTATGCTTCCTCTTAGCCGTCGGTCTCTCGAACACTTGCTTCAAGCTGCCCCGATAGCTTGCGAGCTTCGCCGCCGACCGCTCATTACTCCATGCCGAGTCAAACTCAGTAGTGTCTTGATCAACCAAGTGCGTGTACTTCGTACGACCAGATCTGCCGAATTTCTTCACTTGCATAACCTGCAGAAAGTACATATTTTTTTGTGTTATAAAATATCTGAGCTAAGATGTTTTGGCCCAAGTCTGTTTTTTACAAGCATGATTGCTTCGTAATGACGCCATTATGAGAGAACCACTGATCAATCGTCTTGTAATTGTATTGTGTACGAATTGTGACCAGTGTCGTATATTCGCGATTATTGAAAAACTATTACTAATTTTAAACAATTTTATATTTATTTACACAGTTTTCAAGTTAAAATTGATAGACCAGCATAGTGACCACTACGCCATATGGGTCGTCAATTGTTTTAAAACTCTGCATAAACAGTTTTTCCGTTATTTTTTGACATTTTTAGTTCAATAATTTGCTTAAAATCGATTAATACCAATATTTGAATATCGACAAATTTAATTACCTTCGGTAAAACAGTCTTATCAAAGTGATCATCCAATGTTGGTCCAGAAAAGTCTTGTTTGAAAACTTCAT
>DWQK01001426.1:0-15674 GCA_018231225.1 Noctuana stator
CGGATTTTGATGCGGTTTTATTTTAATAGATAAAGTGATTGAAAAGGAAGGTTTATATGTATAAACGTTTACAGTTTTTCTGTGGTATATTTGGTATCAGCATTGCACCCGAGCGAAGCCGGGGCGGGTCTAGTACTAAAATAAAATATGACCATAATTCCTGTATAATCTATAATATAATTAAACTATAATAGACACATATAATATATAATGAAATATATTGGCTAGATTTCTGTACAATGGTGAGCCTAACTCACTTGCAATCACTTAAATAGTCGTGCTTAGCATGCAAATGTAGCCGTAACTTAGTTACCGTTTTCTTCGCCAACTTCTCGGATATACTGATGACTCGCATAATGATTAGCGTGAGTAAGAGTAAAAGAAAAGGGGTTTAACTTAAGTAAGTGGAATTATGTTAATATGGTTTATTATGTCACAAGTGATTGCCGAAGTTTGGTGAATCATTGCCGCGAGCGGTCCGCCGTTTTCGGTCATATGTATATTGGTTACACCGTTATAAGGTACTTTCTACCAACGCTGCAGTGGGTTTTTTGAACGTATCGTAATTTTAAATCCATAATACTATTGCGCTTGGAGTGGTTCAAATTTATTGGGTACTGCCTACGTACTCCGTTTAACATTATATAACAATGGAACAATAGGCTTTCCATTGTATACTTAACCAGCATTTAACTTAATAGTTTAATTTTTGGGATCTGTATTCTAGTTATTTAAAATCATTGTCTAGTCTATGATGCTTCCCTTACTCCGCATCCAGGTTATGGCTTATCAAGACTTATCAAGAATAAGAGCAAGGTCAAATTTTCAATTAGTCTCATATTATGATATCAGTTGATAATGTTGTCTAAGATAATAGTGCGTTCGTCAGCGAGAGCGTCGCTGGCCGGCCGCGGTAACGGCGTGATCGGGGCCGTTGAACGCGGCTGGCCTTATTCCGGCGAACTATCGCAAGCGAGAAACGCGTCGCGTACTTTCATTGCCACCTCATGATGTGCACAATACGCCTCGGAAGTCATAGAACTTCCTAGATATCTCGTCAAAACACATTTGCGTACTTAATCGCTACCGATTGAATATTAATATTTTCGGTACTTTTTGACAAAGTTATATCTTTTATATATACCATCAATAACTGTGCATTAAATAGGGGGCTTAAACTTTTGTTTCAATTTTGATATTCATAATATTATATTACCAATTCTTGTGTCTTGGGCTGTGTATAAACTCTTGGAGGTTATACAAAGCGCCGCTATAAAAGCTTATTTAAAAGCTAGCCGCCTTCAGATATTCTGAAATGCCAAGCGGTTATCTAAAACGAAGATCTAACTTTAGCAAGAGGTCAGCGATGTAGGATTGAGCCGAAGTCGTAGATAACAATGGCGCAACTGTTGCTACGGCGGCCGCTACGCCGCTGCCATTGACCTCGCGCCCGTGTCAAGTGCAAATAACTTTTATATAAAGAGTTTAAATAGAAAATATTATAAAATTAATATAATTCTGAGGTTTAATACGTAATAAACAAGTTTCTAAGGAAAAACATGTTACAAGTATCAGAAGCACTATCTTTAGTTAAATATACATATGTTGCAGTGATACATTCTGTTCGAGCACCTCTAATTTGTACGTACGTTGTACGAGTTCGTCATCGATTATAATTACATATTTGTGAAGTACCTAATATTGGAGTGCAATCTTAATTTATTTATAGTATAATGTAATGTGTATTATTATAAAGAAATAATAATAATAATACCTCGATATTTTTATATCTGAAATGAAATCTGTGATGTGTAATGTCAACGCATGATTGTTGCGTTCGCGAATAAAATTAACTCTATTCTAACATTCTAATTTCCTATTTGTGGTCCATTCACAATTATCATCATTAATCTATAATGCCTTCATTAAGATCATTCTAAAGAACCCAAATACGGTACTTCTGCTTTAACTTGGCAGGGAGTTTTGTATTTGTTTGAGCCTAGGTTAAGTCTCCGCAACAGTTCAACTTATAAAATAAAATCCCTCTTTTTGCGTAAATGGTTCACAATATTGCTATTTAAGTTGTAATTTTATAATAATATGATATACAAAATCTGTTATATATTAAGAGGATATCTTGATGACGTGATGATAAATAGCAAATTATATATTAATGGTACGCTCTTTATTCATTACAAATAATAATTTATTTATTGAGAGATTACGGTAAAATGAATTGGTTCCGATTATAGTTATGTAATAGGTAGTTATACATTTGTTTATGTTTCGGCGACTTGCATTTTCGGTTGATGACCCATGCATGTCAATATATATATTTTCATTCACATATATGAATATTAATTTGCAGTACCTGGTAGAGAATGTTTTGTAGCTAAGGAAAAATATGAGGATTGAATTGGTATTCTTAAAGGCATTTGCTTTATGTTACATGATTCGTAATAGGGTTTTTAGTAATTGCATAAATTTCAGATTACAATAATTTTATAATCAAAACAGTAAGTGCTTATATAAGTCCTCCAAAATATATAAACAACCCGCCCATTGTATCGAGTTGTTTTTAGTAAGTACTTATTTTTATGTAGGTACATGCAAACCATAACTTTAGCAACTTATGCGTCCCTTGTGTATTTAAGTAATTTAAAACCTAACATTGATTGACTCTCAATTGACACCTTTTTTAAAAATGTCTTTGGCTTCGTTTGTAAGTGAAAACTGCATCGCGGTGCGGACGTCATTCCACTTTTCCAAGGCGTCAGTGGCTCAGAACGCGGCCGATTTACTGAAACACGAATAGATCCACTGATTTCCATCAGCTACTAATCATTTTACTTATTAGAGTAAAAAGGAAAGAGATTTTAGATAATCCTTTGCAACGTATTGGCATTCCGACGTAGATTAAACTTCCTGTCACATATCGTTAACAGTAATAAATAAGAGTAAGTATGAGATAGAAAATCTATTACATTCTTGGAATCGTGAAAGAAAATTATAGTATCTATTGAAAAATATGGAGCTTCCGTCAGTTTTCAATGATAAGAAAAATATAATATTGTGGTATTGAAGTAAAAGTTATTTTCTATAAACTGATCTTGGCTGTCACGCTTGATATCCCTCGAATGGACTGCGTGCTTGTGTCAGACACGTCGATATCATAGAAAATTTTGAGCTAACATCTGTCCCCCTAAGGAGAGTCCAGCTGCGGTCGATCGGCTTGCCTCTTGACTCTTGCTGCGCCTCACGGTATTGAAGCGGAATACTGCCAGGTATTGAGTCGGTTGGAGTGTAATAGAGCCTTTCGTCGGCCCCGTGGCGGAAGGTACTGACGATGAAAAAAACAGTAGTCCGCTCTTACGCAAGTAACAGAGCTTAGGTCGTATAAAACGAAGCGGGAAGCCTAATGATTATAGTTTCGTGGTGTCCGTTCCGCAATCGCGAGTGACGACGCGTCAGTGCAATTTCGCTGCAGTGTGCAGTAGGTAAGTATGTCAATGCACTCTAGTCAATGCTCTCTACCAGATGCAGAGACGAAGGGGCCACCCTTCGTCTCTGTAATCATTTAACGAGCTCAGCTTGTCTAGTTTCTGAAAGTCGTACAATTATAAACAGGTTAGTATAAATAAAATTGTACGAATATTTATTATTTTTTTTTTTTAATCAATAAATAAATGTATATCTTATTCTTAAATTTATTGTTTTATCTTATCATAATTAATTATAAAATCACACAATGCGATATAAATTTAATAAAATTCATTTCAACAAAATGTGTCACGTCAGATATCACTTAAGTGTTCACATTTTAAGTCAGTACAATTATTAATGTATGACTTATCCAAGACATTCCGCCTACACGAGAATATGATAAATATCCAAAAACCTTTTAGCATTATAAATGATTGTGTTAATTGTTTCATTTTTAGGGGTGGAGATAGCAGCTCGGTTTGATCATATTCATTGAATTCTGAGAGAAAAGACGTCGTTAGGAGCGGCTGATATCTGCGAAGACAATTTGATCTGATAAAAGTTTGTTGAAACAGTACATTAAACAAAATTATGAGCGTAAAACACGGAACTGATGTTATTGATGCGTGAATAAAAAAATCTCTTACTCTCGACAAGTTCAATGCCCTGTCTCGTTTTCATTAACTGGTTTCGCGTATTTCGACTACTGTAGCTGAAATTTTTTCTTAAAAGTGCATTACTGAAATGGTGTTAATTAGAAAGGGAAATCTATAATTTTTTGGGTGGAAATTTCGTTTTTGTTAATGTATAATTTGTTACCAAGTACGATAAATATATCTTGAAGTATTATAGAATAGTGTTGACAATATTCAAGTAACTTTTTGTTGATGCATTCATTTAATGCTTTCATGGGTTTATAACTTAGTTTTTTTAAAATAGTTATTAATTAAATAAAATTATGTTTTTCTTATACGATTGATATAAATGAAACGTAAGTTAAGTACTGTAGATTATTACTTATGAGTGTATGAAGAAGTTCTTTGAACGTCACAAATTATGAAAAATGTCGAATTTGAAGCTGCGGCCAGGTTATGACTATAGGTAGCGATGAAAATTGATTACCTAGGCCTAGTGTCAAAGTAGCAAGTGGGTGCGCAAGCGCATCGCGTCGAGTTTCCTATTCGTATCTAGGCGAGTGACAGTAGTGGCTTGCGAAAGTGCACATAATTGGATCGGTGCTTTAGAAAGGGGGTTATGAGTTTGTAAGTGCAACGAACCCGCATGCATTTCCTCGGGAAGATGGTGTTCGCTCGTTGACGGAGGAAAGCGTGCGTTTCCAGGAACCCGCGACACGTCGTCGCCTCCTCGTCACGGCTCTCTCGCACTTGCTCGATATGGCGAAAAGTGAAAATAAATAAATACGTTCATTATTCTACTAAACCATGATAGATAATGTTTAAATAGAAAATTTTGAGGTAAAGGCTACGTGACATTTTTTTAAACCAACTTCATATTTTTAGTTCTGCTTAAATTTGGTAAAGATTTTATTTCAAAAACATTTTTAATTATTTTTAAATACTCTCCAAGTCCATCCCCGCATGCGTCAGCAATTAGGTATTTTAGGAGGATTTGCCTCTCTGAAATCAAATCTTTTAGGTAGTGATAATAATATCTACGTCTATTAGTTAAAATATAATTGGTTAAAAGATTCAGACAAATTTTTAAGGATAAAAAATCAACCCATTGTGTACATAAATAACGCAACTGTTCTTTAACAAACGCATTATAACGGGGCCAAAGGGTTATAAGGCCATATGCTTCGCAGTGGCCCAAATACCGGATATGGGTTAAGTAATCACGGACTTTTTATGCATCCTCTCTATTAAACCCCTTTCATTAAATAGTCCCGTAACATAACATTCTAATGTACAAAAAATCGACATTTGCAACCGCGCATGGGCGGCATGTTAATTGAATTGCTACCAAATGATACAATCTCCGAATATTTTGATTGCCTCTTCTATGACGTTTTTTGCCCGCTAAAGACTGGTAGGTAAAAAAGTATGCTGCAACTTATAGGTACACATAGATGCGAATCCGTAGTGCAAATCTTAAATAAATAAGTTCGCGAGATTTACTTTTGTAACAAAATTTTATATAATGGCTTGTGTTGAATATAAGTACATAATTTGATAGTCAATATTCAAATTATATTAATGATTCAAAAAACTGACGTTGATGGTGTGAAAACAAACAATATAATATTCTCGTATTGTTTAACCACAGGAGCTACCTACCTGACCGTTACAATTGAACAAAGTATAAAAAATAGTAAACCTCAGATTTGTCACGGACCTAAGAATTATGGCCAGTCATATATCTTCCTGGTCTATTGTTCTATTTGGCATCTACTGTTCTGAGAAGTTCTATTAAGGACTGGAGGTCCCGGTTTACACAAGAAACTGTTATTTGGTAACGGTTCTCGCATGACAGCAAAAGTGCATTTTGTAAAAATCGCGCTGACGTCACAAAAGCATCATTCAGCCAAGTCTCCTAGCTCCCGTTATCTGTACAAATGGGTGTAAACAAAAGAACCTTCGGCTTGACCACAAAGTAGCTGCTCACTATGTACCTACCTATTATTTTCTAAACGAGACCATAAATCAATCGATTGACGTTAATCTATTTTTATATTTACGTTCCTTTGGATTAATGCCTCTATCATTGGCACAAAGTGTACAAACCATAACTATAACAAGTCTTGAAGTATAAAAATTATATTTAAGCTATCCATATAAAACATTTACTGTAGTTGTTTTATCAACTTTAGTTACCGTCTAATATAACATAGTGACTCTAAAACATTTATAACGGACCTTAAAAATATACTTTAAATAGATTGCTTTAAAATACAGGGAAACAGAAAAAATCTAAATCCGAAGTTGACTCGACGAATAAGCTCGAGCGGTAAAAACGTGCGTTCAAAAAAATCTGTGGGCATTATTAAAAGTGAACGCATGCCTTGGCCGTCCCTAGCTTCAAAAAAAGTAAAAAGAAGGGACCAGTCCCGTTACTATTCCGGTATCCTGCTGCTTAACGACGTGCTTGAGCTTACGGCGACGAGGCCAGAAGGCACTGTTAAATCATGATCTCAAAATCAATAGACTAAATTGGAAAATCTGGAGGAAAAGGAATTTCATTAGATACATAAAAAATTAGATCACTTCAAAATAGGATAGAATGTGCAACGCAAAAACAACATTAGATAATATTGTTATCTATGTAATTCATAATCGTTAATATAGCTACAACATTCCAAGTATTATTCTCGTATATGTTGTAAAGCCAGTGTTAAATGTATCGATTTTCATTTTATTTATTATAATAATGTAGAAATAAACTTACCTTTTTTTTAAATTACAAAAATGTATGATATCATGGCATAAAGGGATAAATTCCGTATCCAAATAAGTATAGACATATTATTAGGAGGTACGAGCACTCTAAATATTTTGTATCCAGTATTCGCTCGTTGTAGCTATTCCTTTTACGATTTACAGTAATACGCTTAGCAAAATTCTAATCAGCTTAAACGCTTAATATTGAAGGATAAGAGCAATAAAAAGCAGATTAAATTTATGACATCAGAGTCCCACAAAGTAGATTTAGCGGTATATTGTGAACAGATCAATAACGGAATGAGGCAGTCGGACAGACAAACTATTTATCATTCGCTTACTTAAAACATACCTATTGCCTGTTCCAGAATTTTTCATAATTTAATAAGCCGTCTGATGTTTAATCGTGACTCCAACCCTACCCGACCGAAAGTTGTATAGCAGTCAGGAGCGTTTCTACCGAAAATTTTAGATGGAGCGAATAATTACAGTCTCCCCAAATAAAATTAAAGTCCTTTAAATACCAAAACATATCGGGAGAAATCCGGTTTCCTCTTACCGTCGCCGTCACGTGATTTCTGCGGAAGATCGAGATTTTTTCTTCGCAACATCTGCGGCCTTTGATGTCTTGGGCCGATGATGGAATCCGGTGCCACGGCACCGCTTGCACCGACCTCGGGCCGCGATTGCTTTGGAGCAGCAAATGTAACAATGCATCTAATGTCGCGTCAAATCAAGCTAGCGTCATACCTTTTCGTATAAATCAATTACATTATTCACAGTAGAAATGGGTATGGTGGTGATTCCACACAGATTGTCAAGGTCCTAAACCTAGGCAGCTCTATGAACGTTACTAGATAAATGACCCCAGTAAGACATTTCGAACAATGTATTCATTTTCATGTGATGAGAAAAAATAATTTAGTAACCAACTTACAACTAAAAAATTTATTGAAAGCTAATGAAGAATTCCAAGAAGGCTTTAACCATTTGCGCAAAATTACAGCACAGTGTAAGCATAATAAAAAAGGCTGGATGGCAAAGATAAGATTGGTATCATAAAAACTCGAGCTGCTTGTTGTGTTCAAATGACAATGAACTTTTTGTTCTGCGCTTTTGATGACGATGACGGAGTTACGAGTCTACGTTTTATTTAATACTGTAAATAAACACGTTCTATGAAGTTTTTCTGCTATATGAAATTTGTGAGAAAGAATTCCAAGTTCATATTCCTTAGAGTTTATATTTTCTTACTTCTTACTAATGATGGAATAGTAATGGGTAGATTAAAGAGGTACATAATTAGTTAGGCAGAAATAATAATGCACATGTGACATTGCGTAAAATGTGAAGAACGTATACTGTAACGTAACCTTTCTATCAACTATAAAACAATGACTAACCCAAAACAATACGGAATCGCTTTTACAGTACACCGTTAAAGGTCCATCTAACAAACAAATAAATGATTTATTTTTGGTGTGGTGTTAAGCTGTTAATACATATTTTCCAGTTGTATTCTTAGTATTTGTATATTCTTATTCTAAGCAATCCGTATAATGTACGCCGAAGGAGTGTGCTTTAGAGAATATAATCCATATACATGTTAACAGAAGCACATTTAGTAGTCGTGATAAATTTAAGCTTTAATTCTGTCTATATCACTGATGAATTTACTAGAATATCAAAGTAAATTGTAAACATCTTCACATAAAATATATTAAAAATACGTCGATACGTCTATACGTCGAAGATGTGAATTTTTAATGTGGACGATCAGCTACCATACCTACGATAAAGCCTAAAACAGTGCGGTTTACTTTCAGGTTAAGTTAAATTACCCATTAGGACAACTACAACTTTGACGACAATATCCAAAGAGTTACTCTGACAGAATGATAAAGCAAAGTTAAATATTTCTTTAGGTCGGATTTCTTAAAATAATGAGAGGAATCTTACAAGTAGTGACAATTATTGAGACTGGGTGTACTATCGCAGCGGCTGTCTAGCGCTGGTAGTACTGGTAGTAAATATCGAGCGACTATGGCAACGACCTCTTTATGTAGGATGAGTGCTTACTCCCTCGCTTCCTGGTGAACGCCTGAAGTAAAAAGCGGAAACAATGCAAGGGAAATTAATGCGGCGCTAATAGCAAAAATTTTTATGATGGTTTTAATAAATTGATTTAATTACATACATCGTTTACAAATAACTTTGTCAATTTTAAAATCTCAGGTCTATTTTATACTATATTTTGTATATGGGTAATATTGGAAAATTAATTAATTTATACGTTATTAGAAAGTTTTAAAAATTAATAATAATAACTTTTCATACGTATACCTTCTACTCCACTGGGAACTGAACTTTAATAGCCGACCGTCCTGGTAATCACTACATCAAAAGGATAGTCTTCTAAGTTATTCTAAAAAAAGAAATAAATTCAAGTAAAATGATTAAAATTTCGCTAATCACACTTTTGCTATTCTATCCTAACATTTATTCATTTAATAGGTATAAATAATACTTGATGTATATCAAGTATTATTTATACCTATTAAATGAATAAATATACATGTACCAAATAAATGAACCCGTACCCTACATTTGCTAGTCTTAAATTGTCTGAAAGCTCTTCATATTCACCCCATCGCACTTCTTACGATGTTTTCCCTAAGCAATGATATATTCTTTTAACTACAATAGAATAAAGTTACGATACTGAGTATGTTTGGTACAGAACTGTTTGGTTTCAAAAAAGATTTATTTACTTTTTAAGTACCTATATAATTGGTTACGCGTGCGATGATCAATTGTAATGTAATGTGATTATCTTCGTTGCTACGAAGTTTTTTGTTCAATACCATGAATGATAGAACCCGGAAGGCACGTGAACGTTCACACTTGACCGGCTTCCGTCCACTAGTTGAACACCTCAGTACTGTGGGCACAACAGCGTGGAGAAAAGTCATAGGCGTAGTATAAATTAATTACTTCACAAGAAAAGTAGCGCACAACTAGTTCCCATGGCCACCGTTTGCGATGCGCGGCGCTACCGTCGCCACAAGCGCATTGCTCGTAGGAAAGTTGCTTATGACGTCTGAAAGTGTCACGTTGAACCATGGTGAACCGCGACCGGAGTCTTCTGCGGTAATTGGCCTACTCACAAATTGTCGTTCTATCAATCCGTCATCATGATTTGATCTCTGTCCAGCGTGATTGACATATAGATGTGATATTTAGCTGTGACAAAGTACTTTGGATATTTTATACTTCCAACACATAAGAAAAGACATTTGGCTAATTGTAATTCAAATTATTGTATAGTTTTAGTGACATATCATTGCTTTCTATAAATAGAGTTTAAACAATCAGTAATTGTTACAAATTAGGAAGTCATTCACTTCAGCATCCTCTTATCTTATAAAAGTAGCAAGATTTTTTTTAAGTAGTGTTTTGTTTTCTGATTTTTAAGTTGAAGGTTTAAGTAAGCACAGTTCAACACATAATACTAGATATGAAAGTCACGTCAAACAATCTAAAGTTACATTCGAGAGGTCAGTAAACCCGCTGGCAAAATAATAGAGTTCAATGACAAGGTCTAGCTATTATTACTTCCTCCAATGAAGGCCGTTTAAAAAAATTTCGCCTAGCAATACAATATTCTCCGTATTTTTAATAAATACGAGTATAAATAATGCTAAATATAGTTTTTTTCCAAACCATGCATTCTTATTTCATATTTCATCTTCTGCACATCCGGCACTGGCTTCGGTTAAGTGTAATCAAAGCCTTCCATTTCATATTTCATTGTCTTCTTTTAAAAGATGTTTTTGTTTGGGAGCGTAAACAACGATTGTGTTCTAGATAATATGAATGTGGTTTGCATTACATGATAGAGCTTACTTATAAGTGCATTTTATACTAAAAGACGGTATTGACATGAACTGCTTACTATTAAAGTGAATTGTCTGAATCATATTTTTTCTATGAAAATAATTCTTATAGGCACCTAGGTGTGAAGTGTGAATTATTGTGAACTTGCGGAACGGGCAAGCGGAAAGAGTGGATGGAGAGGGGTGTAGGGGGGAGGAGGTGTACGCAGCAACTAACGAAACGAAAATTTGTGAGGTCAATGAACGTGAGTAGCCGCGCAACCAAACGTCAGGTTGATTCACTTTTCATCCACACTCACTTCGCGATAGATTTAAATTTATATTTAACAGAAATACTAAACTTGTTTTTGGAAAGTGAAGGACATGAATATTTGGTATTATTTAATAATGATAATCAATAGACATTTGTTATGGTAATTGGTGAGGTCAATGTTAAATCACATGTAGGTAATACAATATATACTTAAACCTAATCTTGTCCTACTCTATCATTTAACTAGTCAAATAATTACAAAGAAAGCATATAGGCATCTAAATTAAATGAGTAAAAAGATAATTTCATACACGTTTAATTAATATGCGAACAAATTATAAGTTTTCACAGCTGTTGTGATTTTTTTAAGTTGCGAAAAAAAAGTGCAAATAAAGATTGTGGGTCGATAGATTTTGTTATTTGTTTCATAACAGTGTCGCTCGTCGTGTGCAAAGCAATGTACGCTTGTGTGTCACCTGTTTAAATATTCGAGGTGGGACAGTATGTGGAGAATATTTTGTAACGTGAGCGGTAACGCAGAAAGCATGAGTTTTTACTTTTATCGAGAACATGAACGTGGGTTCGACGACCCCGCGGCGTGGTGTTTGGCGGCGATTTTGCGGCCGGCGAGCGGGCAAGCTTGCGATCGTGGTGATCTCGCGTTGCGACACACAAATACAGCCTTTAGTTCGCACATTATATACTTTGTTCTTTTTCATTGATTAAGGATACATTTATTATGTTGGATTGGGACTCCTAGAAGGTAATAGAAGGTAATATCAGGTAAAAAGGTAAGTTTTTAATTGTTTAGATTAATTGAGATTCGTGGAGTTCTAGAATGTTCTTAAGATTTAAAATTACCAAAGAATACTAAATAATCAAATTAAGAAATTACCAAATATATTGTCCATATATGAAATTGTAAAATTTTCTACGCCAGTATTGAATAATTGAAACAACCATCTTCTTATCTGCAGTTCTATATACCGGTACTGCGGAAGATCACAATATATTATGTTCGAATATCACTGGCAGTAAAGATTATTTTTAAAACAAGTAGTTAAAAAATTTTATTATAAATAATAATATCGTGTTAATAATTTATGAAAAATGTTATGCAAATATTCAATATACTGAAGACTTAGATATTTAGTTCTTGTTCACAGATAACAGTGTTATTTGTACAAAATCATGAAGTGAAAATGATGAAAAGAAAATAAATCATTGTTATATAAAACAATCATAATTAGTATAAAACCTTATACAACACTATTTCATTCCAGAGATAATCAAGCGCAACTCATCGCGACGCTCGTTGATGTCGTTTGTACGTAAAATTATAAGTGATAAACATCAATACATTTTCTTTACATACTGACATGACGTAATCAACAGAAAGAAAAATGTGTTACTACTTTATGACTGAAATAAATCCTTTGGGAATTTCCATGAAACAAAACGTTTTCCTAGTACAGTATTTAGGTAAATCCAATGAAAGGACTATTATGTGTCTCTGGTGCATTTTATACAAGTAAGTACTCGTTGAGTTTGCAGCAGCATCGTAGCGCAACAGGCACAAAAACATTTCCGCATTGCGCAGAAGGTACGGGGAATGCTTTCCTGTGGAGTTTGCCCTTCTTATGTAATAAATAGTTATATTAATATCGTTTATGTGTTGAATATACTTAACAAGTATAGCGATGGTTTTTTCTTACATTTAGTACAAGGTACATTTCGTAACGTTTTGCCGTTATTTATTGTACTTTTGAAATTTTTTAATTTTATATACGAGAACTTTGGAACTTTGCAGTTCAATATTTTGTATTTGTAGTAGTTTTGCACACATACCTTCAAAACATTAGAGGTGCGGGGGGATTGAACCTGGATCCATAGTCTGAAATTGATTTTAAGGGTTTGAAGCTCAGCTTAATTGTTGTTTTAGGGGCATAGTATAAGCTACCTGTGAGGTAGTTTAGAGCGAGATTGTTATGCACGATGAGATACAGAGAAGTGCGCGGCGGCAACTGTCGCCATCGGCAGCTAGCGGTTCGCAAGGTTCAGGTTCACTCGGGTTCATTGCCATAGTTTTGTAACCCTTCTTGTGTAACTCGCTCTCGGTGGCCCTTCTCACTCGCCTCTCGCTTGTACTCGATAGCTGCGATACTTATTTTTCGCACCTTTGGTTTGTGGATCTGGGGTTTGTAATAAACAAGGCAAATTATATTTAAGTAGGTATATATAAAATCCTAATGGTATTGTTAGTAGTAAAGAAGTCATGAGTGTTATCTCGAAATGAGAATAAGGTTCTTTTATAGCATTTTGCTTGAGTTACATTGTATATTTGGCCATAAAGATGTTTAGAGCATAGAGAACAAAAATTTAAAACAAGTGCGGAAGCTTTAATTGAGCGGTGGCGTAGGCCGCGGTTCCGCGTCTAGCGGCCGTCGACCCCGCAGCCTTTCGAGAGTATCGAACCGCATGGATTACGTCACCCGTGCAAGCCTCCTACTTTGTCTATTTCTCGCTGACTAGCTCCATTCGCTGACTAGATCAGCACGCTAAATCTAAAACATTGCTTTTATTGTGTAGGTGATGATAATGTTTTTCGTATATTACTTATTATATTTCTTACTTTTTTACGATAAATAGGTAGGTACCTTACATGGTTTATAAATTTATAATACATATATTATGCTTTGTATAAATAAAAACATAGATTGATTAGGTTATAAAATTGGTCTGTTAAAATAAATATGCTAATTACTATTTATTATATTTAAAATATTTTTAATAATTAATAACTATGATGACTAATTAAACTATAATGACTAATTTAAAAATATATATTTACTAAGTTTGATGGTCCATTTGTAAACGTATAAAACTACGTTCACAAACGGACGAAACATTTTTTTTTAATTGAGACATTTTCCATGTATTAAACATCGACAATATTTCAAAAGAAGTTCTTTCCCTCATAATGACGACATACTTCAATAATCGTATATATAAATGTTGTTGTTGCATATACTTTAATATGAATATAATATTTAATATAGTCAATTTATTTTAAGGACCTTCAGTTTTTCCTGTAGGTAAGTACCACGTATATAAAACAAAATAGTTAATGTGAGTAATTTGCAACGAGATCACTTCGCTGAAGAAGCACGCATAGGTACTCATAAAGCGTCTTAGCCCAACATGCGCTTATTTTTCTTGAAACAATCTCTGGGTTTTGCCGGTTACGCTCACTCTCTCAATAAAATAAACATCATCCGTAGTTAATGCGCCGCAGTCATTGACCTGCACTTCACTCGCAAGGCCACACTCTTACACAACTGTCCACAAAATTTCTTCCATTTCTCTCAAATTAACTTATGCATATTTTTTAACATTAATACTTCCTCTACGCCAAATGGAATATATTTCGAGGAATAATTTAATCATATTAATTTAACCACATCGTAAACGTAAGGTCACTACTCTTACTCAAACTTGCGCATTCATTGTCGAAATAAGAAAAGGCTGGCTTTGTTTTGAACAAACATAATGGCAACTAAACGGTGTTCTCAATACGCTGAACTCGCGATCGGTCATATAAGCGAGTGGCTGAAGAACGCAGCGATCGAGTCGAGCAGGCAACAAAAGTGCTTTCGGGCGAGTAACGGGACTCCACGGAGAAATGCTCTACGAAATCGAAACACGCGTTACCGTTACGCCGGCCCTCGCCCTAACAGCCTGCCGGGATAATCTTGGTAAATCACGCCCTGTCTCTCGCCTTCATGATGCACTATCTTGACTTAAATTGATTTGAAAAATAAATCTTGTCGGTTTGTATTATTTTTTAGCGAAAGTGTATGTTATATTCTAAATTATTCAACTGAAAAATGTTTTTAAATTTTAGTACCTAGTCTACTTTCCTATATTATAATTACGTCTATTTTAAAACTTATTTGATATTGCTTATTCTTGGAACATAATATAAGATTTTCTTAAAAAACGCTAATTTCTAAACCGTTTAGGTACTTAAATGTGTATAAAACATAAATTGATGGCTTCAGTAAATAAAATTAATGAAATGGTGTTAAGATAAATACATTTAAACAGCCTTACTGTATTAAGCGCCACCTAGAAAATAATTAGAGCAAAGTCAAAAGTCTACTGTATACTGACATCTAGCGGGACGTCCGTTAACTGCATAGACTAAGCGCTTGGTGTATCGGACTCAGTAAAGAAATGTTTTCCACGTAATAGTAACGTTACGTTTTTGTAGATGGCTCTTAAGTTTAAATTTTTGAAGTTTCTCATTATTGCCCGCGACCTATTATTCTAATTCTTTTCGACTATCTAGGTATTCTATTACATTGTAATATCTTCCAAAATTTTCTCTTTCTTTATGCTTTTACCCTTATCGAAACTTAACATTGCAGTGAAAAATATTATTTTAATGTAGGTACAGAAAAAATATTTCTACAGTTTTATTATAGCATAGATTATTAGACTACTTTCCAATGTTGTACCTAATTTTTATTATATATACATAGTCTGGCCATAAATACTGTTATAATAAAAATAAACAAAATTTTCTTTTGAATTTGGAATCTGTCATTTTTATATGATTGTTCATTGTGTTTTCTTATTTTC
>DWQK01001427.1:0-15673 GCA_018231225.1 Noctuana stator
TTTAATAAATTAATACTTGCAGTCATATTCATAGTATGAACTACGATTAGTTTCATAACACAATACAGAGCATGTGGTCTAAGTATATGGGGCTGCTGAGAAGAAACTAGAACTATTTGGAGGAACTGAAAGTCGCATCTTCCTAAAACTTTTTAATGTATATTCCTCCCTATCTAAATATCTCAATCTATCTATATATCTATTATCTAAATGTTATATTATAATCTAAGAAGATAATGTTACCAATATATGAGTAGCTAGTATTTTTAATCTATCAGTATTTTGGATCATAAAATTGTTCATGTTTTGGGAATATAATCTTTTTCACCGACTTTTGTATAATCGTTTTAAGTATGTTTAATGTTTAAGTAGCGTCGGTTATAATCAAATCAAAAATAAATAAGGCATTACTATATTTTCAAACTTAGGTACTTATCATTCTTATCTTCATTCTTAAAATATTTATATTATGATTAGTGTCACGTTTTTCTTAAATGACTATCAATAAAAATATTTTGGCTAAGAACTTCCGCATTTATAGGCAGTTGTTAAATGATTTTATAAATTTTTTCTTCCTTCTGCACATCTTTCACAGTACAACGAGTGAACTAAAGCTCTAAATTAAACACTTATCTAGAGGCCGGAAATAAAATATATCTACTTGAATAAATAATGTATGGAACATAATGACACCTTTCATACAAAAAGTACTAACAGCATTCCTTTAAGTTTTATGAACAACACTTGTCACTATCTGTCAATTTAAACATATTAATAAACATTTTCATTAGTGACTCAGAAACAAATTATTTGCCACACAAAACAAAAAGTAGTCAAACAACTAGGTATTTGCTGAAGGCTGTTTCATGGTTCATCTCTCATAGTAACTTGACTATACAAATTACAACATATAAGTGGGTACAATACAACACAATAGATAGGTAGTATGTTATATATATGTGGGATGAAAATAAAAGGGCAACGTTATAGTTCTTATTATTATTTATTTTATATTTACATCTTATTATTTCAACGTCCTAGCCCTAGCACTCCCCACTCACATCTCTCTTCTGTCTCTCGATCCTCTTATGTTCTATACTTACATTCTATATTCAAACACTCGTCATATTTCTTCTTCATCCATCGTCTTACAAAATAGTTCCCACATTATTAAATAATAATATTCAACCGCCGTAGGTACCTACAGTGCAAACAAACGTGCAAAGTACGACCGTAAATGAAAATAATGCATATTCAAACGAAGCCAAAGTATTCAAGTATAGCCAAAGTAAACGAAGCAAAATTATGAGTATCATGTACCTACTTAAAATATACGAGTACAATATCGCGATGGTATTACAATTTGGCAGGTGGTAGAGCTTACAGAGTTCGCCCGGGTAGGTATCACCGCTCTCCTCACAACCCACCGTGAAACAATCTTATAGCAAGTTGTTGTGGTTCGGTTGGTTGCTGGTTCGGTTCGGAGGGTTGCTGCCGGATACACTATATTTGAGGCGACCATCTTAGTCCTCATGAGTAGCAACGCCTTCACGATAGGACTTCTCTCCTATTAGAGGTTGGTCGTGGATGACCTAGGGTTGCAGTGACTACTTTAACATAACAGTCACATAACATCAGTGTGCAACTCATATACGATAAAAAAAATTAGTATACAGCCTAATTAGTTAATAATTTTTTTATTCAGGAAAACAAACAGTTACAAATTTATTTAACTAATTATAAGAAGTATCATAAAATACATAAATTTGCACGAACATAATTTCCCCCAGATTAAATAATGTGGTCAATAACAGTGATGATAGATACATCTGTAAATCCATAGATATATTTACAATTTTAAATAATATTAAGTTAAGTTATAGTGATAGATAAGTTCTAGTGGTAATGATTTGAGCATAAAGCGAAGAGTACCTACAAAGTACGATTTTAATATGAAACAGCTGATGAGAATAGATGAACGCGTTTGATCTTGGCCCATACGAGTGGCGTGATCCCGATCACAATCGTCGGCGATCAACTTGTATTGTGATAAACAAGGTGACAGTTCGCGACTCCAACTGTCCATTCAAAATGACCTACGTGTTCAATACATTACTTCAATCAGCAACTTCAAGGAGGATGTAGTCAATTTGCGCTGTATCTAACTACGAGTACGTTTTACTTTTAAATATACGAGTAGGTACATATCTTAGTACGCGAATAAATACGCGAAATTTAAAGCAATTCATGACCTCGAAATAAAATTCTCGAAATACTATACGGTATTATATAGCTATTTAAAATATAAATGAAATCAGTCAGCCGTCATTTATATGTATGTATTAAGCTAATAAACTTAGATTATTTTAAGCATCCGACCTCAAACTGAATGTAATGAATAATTTACAGACTTCATTAATTTATTTTTATTTAGGTACCTATAACCTATATGAAATACCTATGCATCGGGAACATAATCCAAAATAAATTATTAAAGTCTCTAACAATTTAAATTATTTCTCCCATTTTAAATTATGTATTTGCCATATATTTTGATATATTCTTTAATGTTAGAGATTTCAGAAACGTATTCGGTTTGTCTTGGTCAGGGGAGCTTAGTGAGTGAATAAGAAAACCTC
This sequence comes from Noctuana stator, assembly GCA_018231225.1. Classification (NCBI taxonomy): domain Eukaryota; kingdom Metazoa; phylum Arthropoda; class Insecta; order Lepidoptera; family Hesperiidae; genus Noctuana; species Noctuana stator. Next base: position 2,640 of record DWQK01001427.1, read on the forward strand.
AAATAAAGTACCATAACCTGTAAAATTCTGTTAAAAGCAGAGTGGAACTACTGCAGAAGCTATGTGATATAATCATAATGACGATGAGACATCGTCTTTTGTTGAAAGTCTGAATCGTAAGCTCAACGGCACTTCGTGTGCTATGGAGACTACAGTAAATATTGGAATTTTAGAGTCATGAAAATGTTGAATTGAAATTAAAAGATGATTTTTTGTCGCAGAGACAGCTCGAAGTGTAAGCAAGCTGAAGTTCTAAGTACTGGCAGCCGATTAAGAAGAAAGATATTTAAATAACGACAAAGCTTAGGCGAAAGGAGATTCTTTAGTAATATTTATTTATTTATTTATTGCAAAGCCATTACAGTCTTGATACCAATGCCTTAAGGTAGCTTAAATTACTATTAGAACATTAAATTAAGATAAATACTTTACAAATTCATTAATTTTATTAATTTCATTAATTTATTTATATTATGTTAATTATATTTATTATTTACTTATATTGTATTAATTATATTTATTATTTATTTATATTTACTATATATTCTTCATTCTTTACTAAAGAATATACTTTCTATATGTCAATCCACATGAAGAGATCATTTTCTTGCGTGATGCAAACAAGAAAGGTTTTTTAAGGGCGTAATGCATGTTGCATATACTGGTATCAAGCTATGCACGAAACACGGGTGATGGATAAGCTTATGTAATCACTGCTGTTGTTGCATGTCATAATTATAGCTTTCATGTGCCAATTTCATGATTCATTTTTGTTTATTTAACTTCTTCTCGCTACCGATTACCTATTATCACGTTACTATTTTAAGTATTTATAAGAACAAAATTAAATTAACAGAGAATTACTGCGGTATCATTAAACAAAATTGTGGTATGTATATTTAATGCATGCATTAAATTTATATATCACAATAATTGATACATAATATTGATGTAAATTTAATTCATTTTTTATTTCTATTTCATACTCCCAAAATATATGTATGTATGTATTGTGAGTTATAGACACCAGCAAGATACCAGTAACATCTGAAACTAGGAATAGTCTTTGGAATTGCCTAATTTATATGATTCGTTCGTAAATGAACATTTTTTTTAAACATAAACACATCTGTACTCAGTCAACGACCTCATATCATATATTTGATTAATAAAATTAATTAATGTAGATATTAAATTCATAAATGATTTATGTAAATAAAAAACAAATAATTTCAATTACGTACTTTTATTGTTTTATAGATTATTATTGTGCATTGTTTACAATAATTAAATTCACATGAAATAATATTACTTGATTGCATTGTATTATTTATATATATCACTTATTATTTTCATGGGAATTTGTGGTTACCAAAAGTATATATATTTTTTATTTATGTTTATTTATTTATTTAATAAGTGTGTTAATTAATACATTTTTGAACCAAAAAATAATAAATTTATATGGTATCTCTAAAAAGAAATAAATTACGAAAAAATACTTTTTCAATATTTCCCTTCAATTTATTCTATCTAATTAAATATTTATTTACTTACCAATCATTTGCAAAATTATGAAATAAAAAAAATTCTTCACTAAAAAATTTTCAAAACGAACACTTATTTTCTTTAATATTTAATTTTCACCTACCTTGGTTTATTTTCAATAAAAGAACTTGTAACTCTGAACTACACGCCCGGCAGACCTCGTCTGTGGTCGTACTTACACCTCGCGACGGACTGTAAACGGAAAATTATTTACACCGAATATATACGTAATTATGCATAGTCATTAGCTTGCACTTGACGTATTCTAATACGCAAAAGATCTGTTAATGATAAGCTAATCGTTAATAAGATAATGAGTAAAATAATGTATCAATTGCATTCTCTTGCAGTGCACGTATCTGTGTATGTACTTGTTCAAGCTTCTAAAATATTTAATAATTCATAAATAACTTTTATTTATCACAATAAAAATAACTCTAATTGCAGCCTAATGGCAGCATTTTAATAGATAAATATTCGTTGGCGTTAAATATATTAATCCAACCAATCCGCATCGGAGCAGCGTGGTGGAGTATGCTCCAGGCCTTCCCCGGTTGTGGGGAAAGACCCGTGCCCAGCAGTGGGACATAAAAAGGGTTGAAGCCAAATATATTAACAATATTCAAATTTGAATCAAGACATAGGATTCTCAGAGAAAAATGATTAATTGTATGTAATGTAAACTTTACTTTTTTTTCTACTAGTAATATTTAATTATTTATTTGTGTACCTACAAAACACTTATACCTAAGGAGAAATGTTTAAAAATGCAAAGTTTACTTTTTTTATGATTATCTTTTAGATTTTGGTTTTATACGTGTACAATTATTATTTTTGATTGGCATAAAGAAACACAGATACAAAGAAATTTAAAAAAATAAGATTAATAAAGAAGTAATCTCGGTAAGAATTTGAAGAAGAATTAGATAATGTTAAATACACTAAACCGTCGGCATTAGCTGTTATTGTTAAATAATAACTACTAATGGTTTGAAATTTCACCAATCCATATTGGAGGAGTATACCAAATTAAGAAAAAGGCCTAAATCGGCTCAACTGAACTATATATTTACAAAATTCAACTAAAAACGTGAAGGTCTCGAGGTTTTTAACCACTAGGCTGCCACTGCCAACCGACTAACGGTAGTAACAATTTTCTTTGATTGTAATTCGATTACGATCATCCGGTACCGAGTTCCATTAATCACGTTTAAGACCTATCATCAGGTCCTTATAGCTCTGCAAAAGAATAACCATTAGGAACAAGAAACAATATTGTTTAATTATGTATATTTTATTGCTATCCATTTAGTTGTTCTGTGCTATATCTCCGAACACTATGGTCAAGTCATCAACACTTTTTTAGGACCTAACTGCAAGCATTATTTACGAGTATGAGACAAATAAAGAATTTTCAAAATCGGTTAAGAATCGACCACAAACAAGACAAATTGAGAACCGTCGTCCGGCTAAAAAAGGGTTCTTACAACGTATGCTTCTAAGTTTATCTTTAATTTTAGGAAATAAAAAGAAGTCGCAAGGCGCGAGGTCTAGGCTAGGTATGGCGGATGCGTCATCAATGCAACATTTAAAGCCTTCGGTTACGCTTCCGTTACCTTAGCGATAGTGCTTCGAAGACACATACAAGTGTGTTGACGTACCAATCTGCGGTTATTGTTCATTGATCTTCAAGCCACACTGTTCTGTAATGTTTTAACCAATGCTTCGAATTTTCGTAACTTTCGTCGGCTAGTCTTACAAGGATCTCACAAGGAAGCCCATTCTTTCGACTGGCTAAACTGACTTTTTCATCGTTTAATACCGCTTCTAACAGAATGAATGAATAACACCATTTATTAGTAACGACGACGAAAAAAAGTTATGTAAAATTCCAAATATTACAGTAATTATTAAAGGTTTCGGTTATGTTAATCATTCAATATTCATCATTCGAAACGTTTATAGGTTACTTATATTAATAATTCTCGAAACGTCCTCATAATCGAATGATTCCATTAGTATAATCTTATAAACCTACTCCTCTACTTCGAGTAGTAGTATTACCGATAAGTACTTGTACTTTCCATAGAGCCCGGTAGTTACAAAACAAAGAAAAACTCTTCATGACCTAATTTTTATTATTGCCAGCAAGCAACTATAGTGTCTTCGAGGCAAATGAATTTTGGAATATCTGAGTGGAAGAAATAGTTGTAATGGTTTATTTTTTAGAATTATTGCACAAATTCAAGCGACATGCTCCACACTGATTAATCAGATAAAGGTGTTTTTGTCAACTGAACTGATAATGAACGTGACCTATTACGCGGAAAATCACTTGATGCATGACAGAATGTTGAACATTGTCAGTAAGTCTATTCAAAGGAGCATATCACAGTGTAAGCCTCAATCCAGCTGATGTTTGAAGAAATGTTAATATAATTTGCCATGTCACCAAGGTATCATACTATTTGTGTATTGTTGAATGGGATGACCGATAGAAGTTCGTTCCGACAGCTTTAGCGAGCGATGAATATCAGTTTCTTTTTATTTAAACTTTGCTTTGACTAACTTGTTGAATGGAAAGCATCGTTCAGCGGCTTCCTGAGCTCAGAAGAATCAGGGTTACTGGCCAACCCGTGTCGGATGTTGTCAAACCGCCCAAAGAGCCTCCGACCAGGTTTAACGACTGTTATCTGACGATGACAACCGGGACCGACAGCTTAACGTGCCCTCCGAAGCACGGAAACGCGCATGAAATTTGCCACTAGCGGTCACTCATCCGAGTACCGGCCGCGCCCGACGTTGCTTAACGGGCTATACGCGCTTCTCAAGCACCTACTGCTTCGAAATTTTTGGAACCAATCGTCTAAACGTGACTTCGTTGTAAACGATATGTTTATTGAACTAGCGTAGTTCGCTCGCCGCCCTCATAAGCTGCCTTGCCGTAAAGCAAGTCAGGTCTTGGGTCACCGTCGCTTATGGACAAGAGTAAGACTAGAGAAATTACTAGTGTATTGGCAAGTTTCAGTAAAAAAAATGTTTACAGCCTTTTTATTTATACCACATACCTATTGTAACCCCATTTAAACTATTGTAGTTTAATTAGTCATAGTTCGACTAATTTCTACATGTACTCCTGGATTTAGTTATTTATTTGGTTTACTAACTATGATTTATGTTTAAATAATTGTGATTTAGGTACATTTCGGTATATCATTACCAATACCTGTTTATTTGTGGGTGTAACTTTTAATTACCTGTTAAAAGTAATGTGAGATAATTATCAAAAACCGAAAGTATCACACAAAAAAATACATCGATTTACCAAAAAAACGAAAGCTTTTATCAAAATTAATGAGTTAATCAAATACTTACCACCCCAACAGTAATTTAATTGAAAAATGTAAAAAGAAAAAAATTTTACCACCACCGGCGAGGCCGCAAATAAATCATCCCGTAGATAAGCGAAAAAATAATTAGCGCCGTGGGCGAGTCGCCTGCTAATTAAATATAAATACGCATTGGAATATCGACTTTAAACCTTCGATCTTTCTTCTTTGGACTAAGAAATTGGAAGTCAAATTCCCATGACAACGCGGTTTGTTGTTATCGGTGACAGATTATTCATCACTAGCTGTGCCGCGCGGTTTCACACGCGTTAAGAATTGTAACGTAACGCTTGATAGCCTATAACCTTCTCCATGAATTTAACTATCAGACACAAAAAGAATTTTTAAAATCCGACTTGTAGTTCCAGAGATTAGCGCGTTCAAAGAAACAAACAAACTCTTTCGCTTTATATATGAATATACATTAGGTGGTAATTTATGGTTTTCTCATGGAAGGCATTGTCAGAACAGCTTTCAAATGAAACAAGAATCATCAAAATCCGCTCACCCAGTCGAAAGTTATAAGTGTGTGAGTGTAATGAGGTAACAATCATAAAAAAATTACAATATTGAGAACCTTCATCTTTTTTAAAGTCGGTTGAAAATGAAACTCATTACACACTAAAATCTACATATCATAAAAACGCCTTCAAAAAAGCGATGAAGCGAATTTAGTTAGTTTCAGATTCCCTTTGAATTACCCGTCTAACCCCAGTACCCCACGTATTAACATCTTTATCTGCGGGAACGCCGGGTGTATTAGCTAGTGAGGCCATGAGATATGAATCTTTAATTTTCCAAATTTATTAAAACGCTAAGCGAACTTCATGTTCAAACAGCAATATTTTTAACGACGGAGGTTAGGTATAGTGTTGGGACGATAGCAGGATGTTATCGATAAAGCGAAACAGCTTCCAATATCAGCATAATATTTCAACAAAAAAGATAAAAAATGTAATTTAAAAAGCAAATAATTTATACTTAAACTATTATTATTGTTCAAAATCAGACTAACCGCCGCATTATGCTAACACAAAACCAACAGTCTATTGTTCTAACATCAAACATAATTGAACAACCCTTTAATTTTTATCTAGTCAAATGCATTTGAATCTACTTTTAACAAGTACTTTCCAGTACTTACTTGCGCGCATGTTTTTCTTGTCAATTATAGTCTATTTAAAATGTTGACATTAAAATACAGTTTCAGTAACAATTGTAAGAAATTGAGTGCTAATTGTAGGAGTGTAGCATTGATTAAATTGATTCAATCAACGCTTTACAATTTTCAAAACAGATACCAATAAAACCCGAATCTGATTATTGACCGTCAATAGCGATGACTTGATCGCTGAGCAATGTGTCTCCAACGCTGATGCACAAATTGATCTTCACGATATGTGTGATACGATACAATCAATTGCGATCTATTCTTTGTGGTGTGGTTTCCAAGGTCCGTCGGCTGGCGATATTAATACCGTAAGCGTATTCGTCCATGTGATTTAAATCTTGAAAAAAGTCATTTTGATTTGAAGTCAAACATTTAAACTGCTCGAATTTTTAATTAGGTCCTTTCGAATAAGAGGTCTAATGAATACCATTCTGTTATCACCGCTAGAGCTAGATTATCTGTGACGACCTGTGTGGTGGTAGTGGTTACCACGCCAGTCCACCATTCGAAGGGTCGCGGGTTAGATCCCCGGCAGGGCGGAAATTTAAAAATAATGAATTTATATTTCTGTTCTCGTTCTGGGTGTTTGTGTATTTGTCTTTGTGTGTGTCCATGGCACCCACGACACAAGGAATCCTAGTGTGGGCTGTGAGTGTGAAGCGTTATTTATTTTTATTACTCATATTATTAAGTCTGTTTGACGCCAAAATGGTAGGTTGCAAAGTAATTTATAACTTGATCTTTGCGAGCCTTATTTCAATTATGTTTTGTACCTCTAGAAAACAGGAGAATATCTGTAAAATAATCTCCTATAGACGAGGCGAGGGTGACTGAGCTCTTAACATTTTTACCGACTCGGTTAGGGTCGCTATGTGTTTCGTGTTTCCCAGATATTTACTTTTAGCATAAAGAAAGAAAGAAAGAAATTACTTATTGGGTTATAATAACATAAGTAATAATAACTTAGTAAGATTCGATATTGTAATGTTACAACGCAAAAGGCCTGCGCTTATAATAAAGTTAAGCTCTGAGCCAGTGTAGTGAGGAACAATGTAAATTCATATTAAAATAATTACGACCCTTATGGTAGTTACCATGCCGGTCCACCATTCGAAAGATCCTGATTTCGATTACCGGTGGGGTAATCATTTAAAAATGAATGATTTAGATAATAACTATTACCTACCTGTTGTATATCGCCCAGATACTTAATGCAAATTTGCAGTTTTATGACTCATATGGTTTTCTCAATGGTTTTCTCATGGAAACCATTGTCGAAGCTAAACCGAATTTAAATGGAACCAATCGAAAAGCACCAGCTTTCAAATAAAAAAAGAATCATCAAAATCTATTCACCCCGCCGAAAGTTATGAGGTAACAAACAAACACATAAAAAACCAGTCGAAATGAGAACCTCTTTTTTTGAAGTCGGTTGAAAACTGAAAAATAAGTACTTAGGTATAAAATATTTTTGGGAACGTTCCCGTTTTCTGTCCGTTGCTTGGCAACCGGACAACCGACTTTCATCGCGGAGCGGCGAATTTTTCTGCGTCCGACGAAATTAATCTACCGCCATTTACGACTCAATTCAATGCTCCAAACAGCTTTCCTTATTCAATTTTTTTTAGTAGATATTTGTTACCGAAAAATGTCATTTATTTTTGTTTTTGGTTATGTTTCGTTACAAATGATGCTAGTGATATCCTATCACAAAGTATATTATAATATAATAATTCATATAATTAAAATATAAATATAAATAAAACATTAATTCTTTTGAATTTTTGTAACTATGTTTAAAAATATATTTAAAAAAATTAAATTATATGCCTCCAACCCTTTTATATGTCCAACTGCTGGGCACGCGTCTCTCCCCACAACCGAGTAAGGCCTGGAATGCTCCAGGAGTATGCACTGGAGTATGCACTCCAACACGCTGCTCCAATGCGGAATGGTGGAGATACGGGTTAGCGGCCAACCAGAGTCGGATGTTGATAAACCGCCCAAAGTGCCTCCGACTAGGTTTACCGAGTGTTATCTATCGATTACAACCGGGACCGACGGCTTAACGTGCCGCCGAAGCACGGCAGCGCGCATGAAATTTGCTACTAGCGGTGACCCATCCGAGTACTGACTGCGCCCGACGTTGCTTAACAGTGAGATCGCTTTCGATCTATACTAACAGCGGGGCTATGCGCGCTTCACGTAAACACACGCAAAAAGTTACATAAAAATCAGTCCAGCCAAACTAAGAGACAAACACGCGTACATAAGGACATTATAATATATAAAGAAGATTATGACTTCACAGAATCGGCTTTCGCGTAGTAATTCATTAATTGTAAGTATTATTAGTCTTAATCGATCTCGGCAACTCGACTAACTTTTCCAGATTGTGTTAATTTAGTTCCAAATATTCCATTGTCGAAGTTCCAATGGAATTATTGCTTTCTTCGCCAACTTGCCAGAACTATTCTTCGACTTCGCGATAAGTTGGTTCGTTGCGATGTCACTAGCTTTTTGAATTGAATTGTATTGTGGAGGTTGGTTATTATTATTATTATTAGCCTGTGGTGTCCCACTGCAGGGCAAAGGCCTCTCTCCATCCATTGTTCGCGATTTTGTGCGACGGATCGCAAGTTTGCCAGGAATTTACTAATGTCATCTTGCCATCTTCCACTAGGTTTTTCGTTGTAGGGGTCTAGAAAGATGTAGGTAGATTTGGCCCATAGTTCATCCGGCATCTTGTATAATAATAGCAATTCTTGTATAATATAATCTTAGTCTCAGAAAGGGTTCCAACGATTTTCATGAAATTTAGTATACCTATAGGGGGTTTCGGATGAAGCTCGCATAGCCCCGCTGGTATTGTGGGTCGCATGCGATCACATTGTTATGAAACCATGGGCGCGGTCGGTACTCGGATGGGTGACCGCTCGTGGCTAATTTCCTACGTGCTTCCGTGCTTCGGAGGGCGCGCTAAGCCGTCGGTCCCGGTTGTTATCGATAGATAACAGTCGTGAAACCTGGTCGGAGGCCCTTTGGGTGGTTTGACAACGTCTGACACATCGGACACAACGGGTTTTTATGAACATCAATTTCTCATCAAACGTTTTTAAATGTAAATCTATATCATCACTACATACTATAAAACAAAGTCGCTTTCTCTGTCCCTATGTATGCTTAAATCTTTAAAACTACGCAATTTTGATGCGGTTTTTTTAATAGATAGTGTGATTGAAGAGGAAGGTTTATATGTATAAACGTTCACAGTTTTTCTGTAGTGTATTTAGTATCAGCATTGCACCCGAAGTCGGGGCGGGTCGCTAGTAATATATATTATCAAAAGGTTCATCAAATCACATAATATGTTTTCTCACACGCACAGCCACCCGGCGACACACAGTTTCATTTCCGCCGCCCGCCGCTCTGCACTGCTCCGCTCCGCACGACTTTTGAACAGAGCATTGAAAAAATGTCTCACTATTACACCAACTTGATTTGACTAAGAACAGCGAACTCTATGGAGTAGCCGTTGATACTGTTGTTCAACGTTTGATTTAATAATAGTCGTAAATAAAACATTTATAACGATTCTTAATAAAATGTAATTACTGAATTGTAAATTTAGTAAGAAACGGAGACATGCAATTAACTTGGAACACACCACAAGTTTGTCGCGAACTCGTTTTTTTTAATTGTGCAAACATCTTGTATTGTAGAACTACCCACATCGGGTCGTAATAAAAATATATTTTTTTTAAATTCTCATGTAAGTGATATTTTATCTGAATGAGAAATAAAGATCTTTAAACCGAGTTGTTATACCGCCCCTTCAACGTTAGAAAGGTGTATTCCCGTTGTCCCTATTGGCCGTGTCACCAAATATGTGGAAAAGTAGCACTCGTTAACCTGAGTTTGCTCATCGCGCCAATGTTGCTTTGAAAAATACTCTCAGAAACAAATAATTATGAATAAGTCCCAAACAGACGTTAACGAACATTATAGTTGTCCTTGTCAATTTACATCAAATAACATTTTACATATATTATCTTAATAATTCATTAGTGTCGCATAATAATCATCATACAAAAAACTTACACACAAATGCGCTTCCATTCCTTCCCCTGTCGCACTTCGGTAGCGCAAATTGAAAAGCACACTCGAAAACCCCTTCAGTGTGACGTGGAGCGTACAATAGAACCTGCACCCGCGCCACCGCTCTGGCACGCTTATCGTCCCCAAATTGACGTCCCGGAAACGTTCCGGACGCACTGAGCGGTGCTACGCTGAAAAAATCTAGTTTAAAACTTTTGACATCACTAGCCAGTAGCCACGTCAGAACTCTACTGAAACAGTAATCGAGAGCTTTTGGCAATTTTAAAACTTCCTCAAACTCGTTGTCTTTTTAGGGTTCCGTGTCTAAAAAGGAAAAAACTGAACCCTTGTCAGGTTACTCGTGTGTCTGTCTGTCCGTCAGTCTATATAGCTATTAGCATAAATTTAATTCAAGCTATTAATATGAAGCGTTATGTATACAATACATTTATTTATTTACACAATGGTTTCCAGTAATCCAGAACCAATAATTGTTGTGTTAACTTATTAACTTCAAGTTTCGATGGAAGTCTTAATGTAATGAGAAATAAGAAATATCTCAAAGTCAAGACGATCAAAAGAAGCTCATTTGACATCAGTCAAGTTCCAGGTGACATCAAAAAATCCGTTCCATAGAAAATGTATGGGAAAATGTATTTGTTCATAATTTTTTTAATCTTGAACTTTTCTATTTTTTTATTATTTATTATGTTATTCTGGCCCGAGACGAATCTAAATAATCAAATATCATGAAAATCTGTTCAGCAAATCTCGAGTTATAAGTGTTGTAACAAGCCCGACTTTATTTTATATACATATATAGATTTAACGCGGTTTGCAAGTAGGTGTTTAATTTAATAGTAGGAATTACCATGTAATGGTAGTGACAAGTAGGCAACTGGTAAGCCACTGAAACCTGCAAGCAAGCCTAACCATCGAAACTTGCAAGCAATGCGGGAACTGCAGCAAGTATGTAGCGATTGGTTAACAGTGAGATCGCTTGCGATCCAACACACTAACAGCGCTTAAAATAAGCACTGAAAGAGAAATAGGTATACAGTAGAAACGTTAGCAATTTATAAAATCTGTATGTATTTACTGCTAGTAATTAAAAAAAAATCTAAGTGAGTTATTTTATACGTCTGTAGGTAATAGAATTACATGAGGTACATAATATCACCTGTCCGATTCACATAATAATTACTATTCTTTCGAAAAGTGATTAACAATAGTCATTGGGTCATTTCATACCAATAGTGTAGATCAGAATCGTATAGGTATAGATAGAATTGTCATTATTGATAGTCAGTGGCATAGAGGCGTATCCATCCGTGGCATAGGTATCCATGCATTTATAATTTCGCAATGCATTTATAATTTTGTAGTTTGACAACATAATCCTGCTTTCGTTGGCTATTAAAGTACTACTGATTTGAAAGATGCTGAAATCTTTTCAAGCAAAGATGTTATTAAAATGGAAAGGGACAGTGATGTTGTTCAGATAGAAATAAATGAACCGAAAGAAGAAAATAAGGAATCAGAAGACAGAGATGAACAGACATAGATGAAAATGATCCTACAATTTTATACAGTTCAGAGAGTAGTAGTTCAACTGAAAATTCCTATCACACAGTATATGAAGAAGAAGGAATTATTATCTCCAAGTGTAAAATACCAACCTAATTAGTCGTTTCATTGAACTAAATAAATCCAAATATTTAACGCTATCAATGTCACGTATCGCCGAATAAGATTATCTAAGCGAAATTGGGCGCAATCTGAAAGGTCCCTTTATAGTATAAACACATGCTTCCAAGCGCTGCTATCAAATTTCATGTCTAGTTGCTTAGTTCAGTTTATAGTTTAGATTGTATAAAATAGGATCATAGCACAGTTAGAGCATTAGAGACTTTGGCAATGAAGTAAAGTGGGCTAAGATTAATTAAGTAATATTCAAATGTTAAGAAAAGAGATGAAATAAGTTAGATTAGAACTTTATCGATATAAAGTCACACTGAGTTCTCAATGAATCGTCATTTCATGTTTATATCATAAAGTTGGTATCTGGGTATACTTGTATAAAGAACCCTATTTTGAAACCCCAATCTGTCATATTTTAAATTAATATAGGTAGATCATGCTTTTCTCTTTAGCGGGTGTTACGGTGTCAATAAGGTGTCATTGGCATAACATTGTAAACTTTCAACGCCTGGCATAAATATTTTAATACATATAATAAATATAGTTGTAGATTAATGTACGAAATTCCGCCCAAACTGTAAGTTGCTTTAATATTATAGCATAACCATATGGTTCCTTCTGGGTGCTATTAAATTACAGTGTGTCGAATGAGATCATGCTCTCAGTCTATTCAGCAGATGCAGTCTAGAATAAATATTTAGTTAGTAAAACTTTGCACGTTACGAATTGAATGTCATAGCAACATACCTACTAACGCAACACGTACCTACTACATTTTTTAAACGGTATCTTAATGCTAAGCGTTAATTATTGTTATTCCTGGTATAAATTATTGATACCTGGTATAATTTCGTCATGAATCTACAAAATAAAAGCTAATTAATATTTACTAGGCTTAACGCGAAGAGAATAAAGATATTGTTCCTTTTAATATTACGGAAGAGAATCTTTTAGAAGATCGGAGACGCGATGTCAGGCTATATAAGAGTATCGTCGCCTTAGTGCTTATTTGTTCAACCTTTTGAAAGATACGCGCTTTTCGATTAGTAAAACATTTAAAACATATTTTAAAGCCGAAAAACATGTTTTTAATTTTATATGTAACGTAGCATCGTAACCATTTTTTC
>DWQK01001428.1:0-15671 GCA_018231225.1 Noctuana stator
TGCTGGACATAGGCCTCCCCTAAGTGGCGCCACTCCGCCCGGTCCTGTGCTCTGTGGATCCAGCGGTTTCCCGCTATCTTCCTCAATGTAACTAATCTAATCCAATAGGTACATGAATTTTGAATACAAATAGCAAAATGGGAATACAGCTTAATATAATTAGCATCGAAAAATGTCTATTAAGTAACGATAAATCATATAATATTTATCATTTATTCTATTAAATAAGGTCGTAGGTTTTCATAAATTCGCGCGGTGAGTTTTGCAAATTTATTTATACTAACGATGGCCTATTGCTCGAAATTCGATCGATTTGATCCTCTCAAATATGAATAAAGTTTAGACCCTCTTAAGCCATGGTCTACCACGCTGGCCAAGTGCGTTTTGGTAATGGTTATTAATAATACGTAATAATACGTATCTTTAGAAACTTGGAAATATATTAGGCAACTAGTGAGAATAAATTACAATTATATAAGTTTAGTTCTAATAACCTTATTTGTTTGAATATAAAATACTGCAGCGTAGAGATATAATATGGGTTTTGTCTATCTATCGATAGTAAACAAAACGCAATCATTGCTCATATTGCATTAAAATAAAGGTTAAAGTCGCGTGGCAAAAACGTACCATATAGGCTTTATCTTACAAAATGCCAATTTCATTGACGTCAATACAAAAAGATTGATTAGCAAATTTTGTTTAAGTATAATAATATGTAGGTAGTATTTTGTAAAACGTTCTATCAGCGAAGTAAAATTTAATTAAGGATCCACATATTAATCTATACATACAGATAATGTATGTTAGTTTATCTACTATCGCAATTATTTACGTACATGTGGCTATCTTTATTTAAGGATTAACATAATCATGATTGCAATTTGTTATTTCGCGAAATATTGAGAGGATCATAGATAATAACGCACAGAACAGCAGTCGCCGTACGAAAGATGTGACCGTTTCAAGCAAGCCTTTAAAGGCGTTTATAAATGTTGCAAGGAAAACAAAAAAAAATTTCCCCATTTTTTAAGACAGTGAAGTAAGGAACTTTTATTTAAAAAAAAACTGGTTTTGATGAAGTTATTTTTTGACAGGCTTTTATTAACTTGCAACGTTTATATGTACGAGTAGGTTAGGTAACCGTGTGTACGTTAAGCTCAAATTTGGTATTTTTTGTATAAGAGATTTGCAATTACACTAAGACCCATACAATTTAATATAAAAATAAAAGCTACAATAATTATAATATTAATAAGCAATAAGATTTCTATAAAAAACACAAATACAGAGAGTGTAATAAAACAGGGCAACATTTTAATTATTACTTCACAACTTCTTATTCACATTTTACACAACTATAATAATAATATGATCAATCGAAATAATACTAAATTTGGGGAAAATATTATTAATGGTATCATTAAAACTATGTGTGCGTGCTTGAAGCGAGCGTAAGTACACGAAACTGTCGCACACACACACCGGCACATTTAAAGGAACGGTAATAAAATATTGCTAATTTTTTTTCCCTTTTTTTAATAGATATTTATCTATGAATGTGAATTATGATCGATAATTACATAATTTCATTACTTAAACACAAATTATACCCTTTTGCTTACACTTCAAACTCGTAAGTGTTTCTGTTAACAATCCGGTAAGGATTGGAATTATTTTAAATGAACCGTTTCATTTCAATTCATACACCTTTCCCCTAATTTTGCCGGCGTGTGTAGATATTTTTTCGGTTACACTTTTGGCTGACATTTTGTTCGAAACTATCTGTCTAGGGTTAGTCTATGGAGAGGATGTTATAATTCTTTTCTAGTATTAATGAATCTATTAGCCGCGGCCAGCGGTCAAAAGGCTCGTGTGATATAAGAAGTAAAAATTATAAAGTTCACATAGAATACCCTATATCGCTTACAACGACGATAATAGGTATAATTGTGAAATACGATTATTATTTCAAGAACTTGTTAAGAAAAATTAATTCGTTTTCCGCCAAACTGTCAACTTAAAACAGATTAAAAATACAAATATGTTTTACCCAGTAAACGCCAATGATTTACATAATGGTCTGCCTCAGATCTTTACAAGAGATGTATCCTGCCGCCGTCGAAATAAAATGTGCACGTAATTCAACAAAATCAAAGGAAAATTATAAATAAAAATATTAATCCAGGAAATGTTACTATTAACACATTCGCTTTGAGAATGAAAATGTCAAAGACCACCATCTTGGATTCGCCACTCATACTTCCGACGCCTATTAAAATTATAATCCGGCAACGTTAAGTTTTCATCTGCTTTTTGTGTTACACTCATTTATGGACTCTGTGCCGTTGTGTTAAGGTTATTAATGTCGATGGCGTTTTATTGGAGCGCATTCATAAGTTGGTCGGCGATATCAAAAGGACCACACACGTTGATAGAACTTCCGTAAGCTCGGTTCGATAATACTAATTGTATTATCAGTAGGTACCTACGGAGCTTGTTTGATACGCCTAATAAGGAACCGTAGGACATCCGGGTAATTTGAATTCACATGAAGCAGAACCCGACTAGTCTTTTATACAAGTACTAACTGTGCCCCCCGGTTTCACCCGCGTTAAGATTTGCAACGTAACGCTTGATAGCCTGCCTTTCTCGACGAATGGACACACTAAAATAATTTTTAAAATCGGTCAAATAGTTCCTGAGATTAGTGCGTTCAAACAAACAAATTCTAAAGAAAACATTTAAAATCGACTCTAAATTCATTTTTATAATGTAAATTTTCAATATTAGATGGCTTGTTGATTGAGAATAAAGAAAGTGTGAAACCCTAACTTCTATGCTAATAATATAAAGCTGCAGAGTTTGTTCGAAGGCGCTAATCTCAGGAACTACAGGACCGATTTGAAAAATTCTTTTTATGTAAGATAGCTACATTCATGAGGAAGGTTATAGGCTATCAATAATTACGTTACTATTCTTAAAGTGTGTGTGAAACCGCGTGGCACAGCTAGTCATTCATAATTGACAAAAAGAGCGGCGAAAAGACGGTCCGCCCCGGGCTGCTAAAACCCACGCCGAATCACTGGACTCATCTCTTTAGTTGAAGCTTCAAAAGCCAAAATGTAACTAGATACATCTATCAAATTCCAGTTCACAATCATCACTTCCCAGGCGGTTATTTTGCGATATGACGCATTGATAATCGAGCGGACTCGATTTATTTCAATTTGGTCTTCAGGGCATTAGTAACTGACGATGACGGCAGAGCATAGTGGATCAGTAGATATGTCTCACCCGCGGAATTATATAGACCTAACTAGGTTATGGTCATATTTGGATGACGCTGATTAAAGTTTCAATTGTTTACGTTACTTTACAATAGATACCCCGACCCATGTGATGTTACTACATCACTAAGGTAACCATGCTTGGTTACCTTGCCGTTCCGCTTTTCGAAAGGTCCTAGATTCGAGAGGGGCGAGACCCGTGCCCAGCAGTGGGACTTAAAAAGGGTGGAAGGCATGCAATATAACAGTAATATTACATTAATAAACGTATAACCATTAAGTAGGTACTCGTAGGTACATGTTAATTAATATTGGCGTAGAATTTTCGCTAGCGAATTGCAGAATGCACAGAATTTGTGACACGACGCGATTCTCGATGACAGTTTCGTTACATTTTCCGTGTAGGGTTGCCACTTTTAAATTACAGCTTTTTATTATGAAGTAATTACGAGTTGGAACACTTTAAGACTACGATTGATAAATATTTTAAGAAATGTTATTGTCATCTTTGTCATACTGTAAGTTATTCAATATCAAAAAATTAAAAAATTGTATCTATTATCTATGGTATTATTGCTTACTTGACAACCCGTATGGTGATGTGCTTACCATATCACCATTTGAAGAGTTCGATTCCCGGCGCGTCAGAAATTTAAATTATGAATTTAGAACCTTAACATAACCATAATTTTTTATAATGCACCTGCGATAAAGCTTAAAAAGACCTGTCGTAAATTCAGTATACCCGTATTAATTAATTTTGATATTTTCTTGTTGTACAGAAAAAACAGATGCACGCGCAAAAATGCGGACATCCCTAAATCTCCCCAATAAAAATCAATCAGTGCTTTACCATGGGCGGGCGGGACGGGTCGGTGCGTGAAACAGTGAATGATAGAGCACGCTTTTGGTAGAGTGGAACCACTCAAACTTTATGCAAATTTCCACAAACACTTAATAAAGATTTCTACGAATTTTTAAATGAGACTGAATTTTTATTGATTTACCAGCCCGCAAATATTACATTAAAAGTTCATAATATTCCTTTTTAACTTTTATCATAATAGGTATGCGATCGCATTCACATATTGTGGCTAACTTTAAAATACCTAGAGAATCTTTGCCGTCTCTGTGTGCGGCAAAATAACAATGCTTGTTAGGTAAGCTAATATCCAATAAAATCTAAATACATTATTCAAAAAGAAGGACAATTATTTGACCGTTCTTAGATTGAGTTATAGTGCATCCACACCGTACTTACTTTTTGTAGAGTTACGTTTCCGAATATTAGTGGGCAACATCCGATGACGAATAAAGTGGTAACACATAGTCGCAAAACTTGAAAAATGTAAATTAATGTAATCGTGTTGCAATCTGTTGCTCCACAAAAAGTAATTTGGTGTGGATAAACCTTTAAACCTTCAATTATTTGCATTATAAAGTAACAAATCTGCGTAACGCTATTGTTCTATAAATAGTATCTACCAATAATATGACAACACTATAATTAAGAAAGTAACCCATATCGTAATAGTTAATTGCACTATCAGACTCTACATCACAATTCTGTGTATAACACAATTTATCTTCCTACGTCGCAGAGAAACGCCGACTATAATTGAATCCGGGCGAGTCGATCGCACGCACTGACTCACTCAATAAGACTCAAACCACCCGTCCGTTTGTTACAGGAAGCGTCTGAAAACATCGCAACAACTTCAAAGCCGCATTCGACATCAAACGGCTAACCAGCGTCAATCCAGAGTGGCTATTAAACTCTAATTCAATCATAAAAACAAACATGACCAACTATTTCCGTATGAATCGCGGGTGAGACTTACACATGAGCGCGGAAGACGATATCGGATGCAAAGACACAGACACCGACGTGAACAGAGTGCCGGGAGATATGCAAACTGTAGTGTCTAGTTACGTAGCTCCGGACTTGATTGGACAAGCCGACAAATTGATAGACGCCACTTACTCCAACGATTCCACTTACAATATAGACTATCAGTATACCATAGACAGACTGAGTCCAGATACGAAGGACGAAAAAATCAATGTAGACGATGATTGTGACGATAAAGATGAAGAATTAGTAATAGCAGACGATGAGTTTCCGAATACACAGTATGAAGAAACTACGGATGGCGTTGACTGCTCGACGCAGAGCGAGGGCAATAGCGAGGATAGAAGTAAAAGCAGTGAGAAAGAAGAAAGTTTCGAGCTTTCTTGGCATCCTCATGTTTATGGAAAGCCACCAAAAAAGCCAACACCTCACACGATAGAATACATTTTAGGATTAACGAACAAAAACGGCGAAAAGGTAGCGGTTGGCAACGAGAGATCAACAGTGAGTCAATTAATGAATGTGAAACGGAACTTTGATAGTAAAAAAAATTTTACGTGCCAGGAGAAAAGCACGCAAGTGCAGAGGGACTTAACGGAAAGGAAGTTTAATATAAGTGCGCATAAGAACAAACTGCAGGAACAGTTGCTGCAGCGGAGTGTTAGAACTAGTGAGAGTGATTACGAGAAAGTGAAATTTGGGGTGAAAACGGATGATCAGCCCTTGAATTTATCAGTGCCTAAATCTAAGGACTCGCCTGGCTGGAGTCCTGTGGATGAAGATAAACAAGTTAAAGGTAAGACAATTCATTACGTAATATTGATTCCACCTAAATTCCTAATTTCAATGTCGTGGAGTGGTAAGTAGTTGCCGTAATGTAAGTGGTAATAGGTGGTAATGTACCACCACCCTTCTGAGGGCATAGTACGAGTTTTAACAGTTTACTGTAAACTAAATTTGGTTTCGGTGACACACACATCGACTAGCAGCGCCCCTAGCGAAAACATGGAGAACTAAAAGTGGAACGTGTTCGTTGCTCGTTTTCTCATTGAAATCCAATTTTGTTATGTACGAGGTTGACAATGTATGGCGCGATAGTTAGCTCGATCATGTTTTTCTATCCGTCAAAACTCGCACTAAGCCCCCTGTTCTTTACTGTTCTCCACACTCGTCGCAAGTCTAACATCACAATTTTATTTAAATAATACATTTTAAGTAATTCTCAAAACTTTTGCGAATGCAGTTAAAGACGTACCTACTTTAATAATAGCAATGACTGGCACGTTATTTCCCACTCAATCTAATGATTTATCGTTTAATCGTTTGCCATTGGGATTTTACAGGGCCTTAATTACCGAATACTCAGTTTATCTTATCTTAGCGCTATCAACCGGTTTCGGGCATCCCACGTTTCAGTTATTAAATGCTTTACATTACAAAAACGTACATAAAACTTGCAGTAATTACTCTTCAAAGCTCAAAATGTCGATATAACCATCAAAAATCCCACACACGCTGACAAATAAACGAAAACTTCCACGAAGTTTGTGGTAGGGAGGTTGCCATAAATGAAGCAATATAAAACAGTCGTATACACCGTTAATGACCGTTCAAAAACGCAGTCTTTTGAAGTCAATTAGAGTTTAATTTAGATCGTAATGAGTACAGTCTTGTGTCTTTTTGTTTCTGTGACGCAGATAAGCTATAAAGCAGGCAAGTTGTAAATCACAGTCAATTAGTCGAAAGTGGTCGGCACGCGGTGCTTGTATTTCTGGCGGTGTAATGATATTAATATACGTCCATGCGCGCATGGATGCATTGCTTTGTTTGTAAGCTGTTTTCAAAGTAAATGATTTCAATGAATGTTGAGATGATGCTCCATTAATCAGGATGGGGACTCATCAGCAGGGTCATCGGTATTTGTCGGAGCACCTGCGATATTTATGGATTTTATTAGTAAGCTCCTGGAAGAGATCATGTTTAAGCAATTAGTAATCTTTTGTCAGCATTGTGCTGTCACGCTGGCTGCATTAGCCGCTCAAATTAGCAATTTATCCGTCTTGTTTAAAGCAAATAAAAGGCTGTTGAAATTAGATTTGACTTAGATATAACAAGGCCTACTTCACTGTACGTATAAAGCTGCAAGAATATCGGCTTGTTGGGTTGAGTCATACAGCCCTACGCAAGTCTGGAAAAGTATTACATATATTATAATGTAATTATTACAGTACGTGGTTAAAATCTTCATGTTTCCGTGTTTTGTAAAGTAGGTAAAGCTGTCGGTCCCTGCTGTTATATACAATTAGTATTAAAGGACTTCAGGGTAGTTTCAAAACAGCCGATATAGGTCATTACACTCTACTAATTCGCATTGAGCACGGTCCATGCTCAAAGAGTAATAAGTTACTATATCCCTTCTGCAATTGAAAAGAGACATTCGTGCCCAGCAGTTGGACTTAAAAAGGATTACCGCAAAAAATACTAGGTATGCTAGGTCGCGGTTGTTATCGATAAATAACAGTCGTTAAACCTAGTCGAAGGACCTGTAGGGTATTTGACAACATCCGACATACATGGGTTGGCCACTGAGCGAAGTAGTCATAACCTACTTTAGTCATACGTTATTGACAACGAATCTCATGTGTCATAGCAAGAACGATAATGACTGGTATTTATCGCAATACTTTCGGACTATTTCTTAGTATACTTAATTTATCCTAACTGACACGACTAAGACCTAATCGCCCATATGTTAGTTAGTTAACGTGATTGCCAAATGGCTATATTAAGCGTATTCTACAAAGTAGTGTATTAATCTTCTTTCCACAGTCCATTGCTATATTTTACGACAATCAAATATCACCTTAATTACAAAGGAATACAGTGCACAGGGGTTGTTTTGACCCTCCGATCAGAAATAGCGCCATTCTAATCTCAAGTCGTTCTTGCATTTATATTGTAACGTTTTAATAGAGCTCAATACACGGCAAGCTTATGTTTGCAGCAGGGAAACCAGTTTTCATTTAATAGTAAACCTTATTACAAGGCAATAAAGTTGTCTTATCGGGTTTGCGGGGATACAAATAAGATTGCAAGGCATAATTTGAACGTCCGAGCAATAAGCTATCGGGCGATGCAGCTGCGTCCGTCACTAGGGTTGCCAACTTATTTTTAGATGAGCAATTGAAACCTGTGACCTAGGGATTTGTTGGAAAAATTAACGGTATGTAAATCAATACAATAATTGAAACTAAGTACAATAAAGTACAGGGTTGAACATATTTTATACTTATTGAAAGTCAAATAAACCAATCAGTTTATCAGCTGTAAGCTTACTGTGGCTCGAGACAAGTACAGAAGGTATACATTTTAAGCTGTACAGCTCACCGCGCCAATGAAAGCTCGTTCGGCGTTGAGACAGGTGTATTATCCCGTGGATGACAGTGACTGATTCTAGCAAATGATAATTTGCATTCGGACTATTTAGCGCACTATGATTTACGAACCATTCGACGGATGGAGGTGCAACGGCGTATTTATGATCTATTTTCATTGGAGGATATTTCGATTTGTTAAGTGGATCTGTTCAGTAATTAATGAGTGAAATTAATTTATAACATTATGTATTAGGAGTTAATTTAGGGCGACTTGCATTCGCTGAACATGATCAAAGCATCGATAATCCTCTTAATTTTTTTTAATCATCGTTTAAATCATTGTCAGGATTAAAATTAAAATTAATTGAATATAGCAGACACATACATTTGTTATTGAATGTCAAGTAAATTTTAAAAGGAATATTACAGTTATTTATTTTAATATTTATTTATGAGGAACAAATTATTTTTCATATCCACTGATATTCTATATATATCCATCTATCTATATATACCCATCAGCCTTTGGAGGTCCTCTGTTGTCTCCTAAGTGCCGCCACTTCGCCCATTTTGTGTCCTGATATTACGAGTATGCTTAAAAAATTATACAGGAAGTAGTTTAATTTCCTTAAAAAAAAGATAGTAATATTTATGTAAACTAATTTTTAAAATAAAAAAGATAGAAGGCACCTATTTTTCTTTTCATTTTTAATAATTTCAACAATTTGAACTTGTATACAAGTAATTTAATGATAAAAACCTATGTTACAATAGCCTAATGAATGCTACAAACGGTATTAAAATATTTAATATTGTTTAAGAATTGCTTTCAAACAGAAGTCGGCATTTATGTAGTAAAGGCATTATAGGACCAGCCCTATTTCAATCTGTTACAATATCTAATCTGTTCACTGGCATAAGAATAATTCGTAATGTAATGTGTATTAAATGCTTATCAGCGTACCTATCGTGTCCAATGCAGCGATGGACAAAACGGACCATATTGACTACATAGTAACTGTATCACCTGTCCGTGCTCGTCATATCAACCTATTATACCTGCAAAGACTTTATATTACAGAACTGAAACTTTTTCTCTACAGTACCCTGCTGGAAACCTTTTGTTGCATTTTTTTGCGGAAATACGCGTCTACAAACGTTAATATTAAGCATTCGACATTAAATTTTTTTAAAATAATATATTACTTGGCATTCAAAGTCTGTCAACTTATATTAATGTTGTTTTAAGATTATAATTGTAAGATATGACTGTTTGTGTCCGGAAACAGACTAACTTACAAGCAGATGGATTGGCGTTGCCCGTGTTCCTTAAAAAACAAAAGGAAAGCCTTAATTATAGTATCTGGTAGACGGTCCATGAACTCCTTAACATCAGGTGCACTTTTGGTCTCACTCACTCGTTCATTCGCTCGCTCACTCATCCTACTAATATTATAAACGCGAAAGTTTGTAAGTATGGATGGATCGGTGTTTGTTACTCTTTAACGTAAAAACTACAGATTTTTACAACTTTACAATAATATAGCTTATACAACAGAATAACACATAGGCTACAATTTGTAAAGATATTGTGTGAATTGGTCGAAATACTAATCCTACGCAGACGAAGTCTTAAATAAAAAAACATCAGCCAATCATGAATTTTATCGACAAATAAACATACCATTGGACAAACCAACCACCTATTTGCATTACGGAATCCAGTTCGTATATCTAAATCTTTATCTAGTATACGTGTCGATAGCATGTACAGATTATAAAGTGGACAATATATTTAATTGCTTTTATCGTTTGATTGCTCTGTATTCGACGCCAGTAATATTAATCATTACGATTAGATTATATTGGCGCAACGTTGCGGATTTGTATTAAACTCAATTTCTGATTATCACTTTTTTACTCTCTTAATCCCACACCAGGATGTAGAGACTCAATCGATCGGTTAAAATTTGTAATTTCATATAAAACCGAATGTACTATTTTTCTTAGAATTCACAGTTACCATAATTTAATTTTCGAACCGAAAACTAATGGGTACCTGCATTGGTGAAATGAGACATTAATTCAGTATGAATTGTATTGTATCACATACATTAAAATAATTGAATATTTAATAATAAAAGAGCACTGATTTCACTTTAATTGTAGCACTTACCGATCGAACAAGCTCATCTACAAATTACGCTCTAAGTTCATTCAGCGATTTTTATGTGGGTCAATTAAAACGTTTGTAAAATGTTATCATTAAATGGTTCGCGAGTGTTTGTATGCATTTTTATACAAACGGTTATACTTAAGTATAAACTAGGGCATTCCCGAATACCACACGTGAGTGAAGCCGTTTGTTCTATATAAAAACACTAGCTGTGCCCTTCGGTTTTACCCGCGTAAACAATTGTAACATAATGCTTTATAGCCTATAACCTTCCTCATGAATGTAGCTATCATACACAAAAAGATTTTCAAATCCGACTTGTAGTTCCAGAGGTTAGCGCGTTCAAACAAACAAACAAACAAAAGTAAGATTTGTAAAATGATAAACAAATGACTGCCAACCCTGCCCCAATCGGATTGTTGTACAAGATCGGTACAAATGGAGTATTGATGCTCTAATTTGTGTCGTCTCGTGCGTGGACTGTTCACCCGCTATCTACTCGTATATCTATAGATTATCGTGGTGGACATTTTTTTTACGCTTTATTGTAATTTTAAAATGGATGGACTTAACATCTAATGTTATTCTTTACCATTCATATATTGTAATAATCGTAGTGTTGCCGTTTACAACTTGTAACTTTGAGCTAAGGAAAGGCAAAATATAACTCTAAATTGCCATCTGCATGCCCTATGTAAACTGCTAAATACTTGACAGTTCATTCCCATAAACAAGTTAGAATTCCCCTGACACGAAAGTCTACCTATCTCTATTACAACTGGGCTTAAACTTAGTTCATAATTATTCACTATTAACTTGTTCACTGTGGAAATAATTGTAAGAATCGCTAGCTCTTTAACTGAGCTAGTTAGCTAGAGAATTGCTACACTCTATCTCTTGTTTAGACGAGTTAGAAGCTTTACCTGGTAATATATAACAAGTTTATTTTAAAAAGCTCACCTGCAATTAAAAATTAATATCTAACGCCTCACACACACAGCCCCGTAGGATCTCCTGTGTCGTGGGTGCCACGGACAGACAATTACGGAAACACTCTGCTTAGGACTACAAATCAAAATATTATTGAAACTTGTGCCCTACTGGAAGACTGACTTTTAACTACTGTATAACATCTTATTGAAGACATTATATCAACATTTTGAAAACAACGCAATCTATATTCGAGATTTATCCGGATATAACCTTTCCCAAAAGATAAGTCCGGATAGTTATATTAGTTATGCAAGTATGTGAGGTTTTATTAAAGAGAACAGAAGCGGTAGATCATTGACACGTGTGGTACATCAGAGCTGTTAAACCAACTAAGTACGTCTGAGCGATCTAAATTTAATTGCGACTCTTAAGCGCGTCCCGAGGGCTTTCAGCAAAGCTTTAATCTTCGCGGTGCCAAGACATAAATCACACGTCAATACCAGATTACGTATCTGTTTCCAGCTATAAAGGGTGCGAATCGAAATTATTTCAGTCTTCAGCCAGCAGGGGTTAGTCAATTTAGTTTTCCCTAAACATACAGGTTTTCTTAACCCAAATATAAAGATACCAGATTGAATCATCAATGTGGTGATTGATTCTTCTTTTTTTATTTCTCCTTGGTGTATTGGTAAACATGTCCGCTACTCGGAGGGTCCGGGCTTCAATTCCCCGAGGGCAGAAGTTTAAATGATGAATTTGGATGCCGACAATGGTATCCATCAAAAACCCATATTTGCAAATTTGCATTAAGTATGTGGGTAACAATTTTGAAGTCGGTCGTTTTAGTAACGGAGTTATAATTATTGAAAAGACATTTTGCTGCTAGACTATTTGTGATATTTAAGGCTTTGTCTTAACTAAAATATACTCCCATAGGATCCTAGTCGCCTCCCAACTTACAACAAGTTTACAAAACTTTCACATTTAGTTAGAGAACTTCACAGGCTTCAGAAATTTCTCAAATTTAATACAAGGGAAAATAAAAATTGTTGTTTACATATTTGCTATTCGTAAATAATTTTTCCTTGTATAACAAACACGGGACTTTGTAAATGAAATAAAGTTACGTAGACTTACCGCCGGTTTCTAAAATGTTAATTAACAAAAACCTTAACTAATCAACTGTCAAACGCCAAATATATTGTCAAGCGTCAATGAGTTTCTGTAATCAAAATATATACCAAAACTTTAATATTAGAAGACAAATGTATGTACGAACATAATCATTTTTGAATTCGGTAAAAAATCTTTATACATTCTAACATGCTGCTTATATCAACATCGGTGGCGAAAGTGGAATCAGTCAATATTAGGACCATTTAACGAGCCCTAACCGACACATAATTCGACCGTTGTTTACTCGTCATTTTCCGATGTGTTACGGTGTAAAGCTTAACCGTATGTCACGGTTTGTTGACTCCGCAGTCTTTACGTCGCGCGTCGTCACGTTGTTGACAAATTAACGATAAATAATTTATTTTTGAATAACTTACTGCAGTTAACAATGTTCAAGTTTTTCTTTATATTTAGGTCAGTACAAGTATCTACTTATCTTGTTATATTATCGAAATATGTACGCATCAAAGTAGGTACGAGTACCTACTACCTCAAGCAGGACTCCTTCCCTATTTGAGGTAGAACTTGAGTGTCCATGGGTTGCACATATAACACCGGTAAGCTCCTTTACCTTTAGGACAAAAAATCTTTTTACCACCAATTAATTAAAGTACCCTAGCATTGGTAATTATCTGTGCCTGACATACTCGTACTAGAGTCTTAACAGTCAAGTAAATTTATATCAACATTAGGCAACACACCCTATTTACCAGAGCTTCGGCGGACGAGGTTCCAATGAGTCTACCACTGTTAAACAAATAAACATTTCGCGAAATGACATGTGTTTTCTTTCACTTCACTGTTTACTCTACCCATCGACATAATGACAGAAAGAGACACATACATTTCCGCCATAAAGTATAAACTAGCAATCCAGATGTAGAGCGTCTTTGAAACTATAATCCTGTAAGTGTTTTTTGGTGAAATTTATTCTTCCTCAGCTTGTTGGTTTAGCCGACATCAGTATATATATCCTCCTATGTTTTACAGTGCGGTTGGCCGCGTCGGCTCATTAATGAGGTTTTATGATCGTTTTATTTGAACCTCTTGTTTTTAATTGGCTGTATGTCAATATGGTTTTATTTCGGAACAATATTGTGTCGTAATTGCCTAGTTTCAGTAGTTTCACAGATAATCTACGTGAGGAAAGAGCCATTTGGACTTTTTAACGGATTTTTATTATAATGATGGTTAGTTGAGCCCGTTGTGGTGATTGTGACGAACGAAGTGCATACTTTTATATAGTCTCTTGACTAGTATTGATATCGGGCATCGGCCTGATCTGAGATTTGTTTGTTTGTAATATAAATATAATATATTTTTCAAACAAATTCTGAAGCTACCTATTGGACTAATTTTAATAATTTTTTCACCAATAAAAGCTAATTATTTAAATGTAATATACTTTGCATAAGTTAGACTATATTGTTTGTTTAACTACCCTCGCGATGTGCCTAATTAAACAGTTTCATACAAATATTACGTACCTATACAGATAGATAGTCATTTATTCCACACTAACCAACAATAAAAAATGGTAATGAAAATTGGAATAAGTACATTAAATGGATACAAAAGATGCAGAATTGCTTTATAGAATGTTCTAGAAAAGAGAGAAAGAAGATTTAACGGACATATTGTATGACGTGTTCTTAATGAGACAGGGCCTATTATGCTACTGGATTTTCCAAGTAGCCTCAGCGAGGACTCACAACCTCAAAGCGGACAAAGAAAATAAAGTATTCAAACAGATTCTCACAACGAAAACTTCCGTAACAACATATTAGTTAACACGAAGAGGCCGAGTGGGCCACGTTTCCGAGTATGTAATTAATATCCGACCGACGACGTGTGATTCTTAAATCTCACTTGTCAGCACTGCATTGTCTTCATGCCGTGTAGTGTTTGGTGAGGAGCGACGCAGCAAGCGTTTTTGTTGTTTGATGTTGATCTTACAAAAGATATGCAATTTATAGATGATGTATTGATGTTGACGTAATGTATATACATTTATAGTAAAACATTGCTGTGTTTAAATATGTACATTGGAGAGGAACTTTTCTTAAAACTACTCACATTTAAATGGTAATTATTTGGCAATGATTATGATTAATTATCGGTTAATTATCTGTTAATTATCGGTAAAAATAGACGTCTAAATTGTTTAAGTAGTATGTGATTAATATTTTTTTTGGTAATTCAGTTTATTTTTAAAACAAGGCATCTCATGATGAATGGTTACCTAAATTATACTTGAAAAATCGTCAATGCGTTATCGGTATCTTGATGGTACTCTTTTAACGCATTTTTTAATAATTCCACATCATAACTCTATAGAAACGCTTCGACAAGAACATTTCCATAACGTGACAATAATAAGTATCTTTAATAGAATTTTCGTGACATACTTAACATCTACTTACCTCCTATATATATCTTGCTAGTATTTCTGCTCCGTTCTGCTACCCGCTGAGATGGTCACTAAGTGAGCGATCGAAGTCCTCAGCCGGCTAACAATAAAACTGCATACGGCGATGAATGAGGAACTTTTCTCACGTATGATATATTTGTATTGTGTGTCTTAATGTGATCATTGCAATTAATCACTTGACTTACTTATTGTAGGTACATTATTGTTTTTTACTGGTATTCTAAATATGTTTAAATATACTTATAACTAGCTGTGTCCCGCCGATTCACCCGCGTTAAGAATTGTAATGTAACGCTTAGCCTATAGCCTTTCTCGATAAATGGCATCCCACAGGTACATTTTTTCGGGAAAAAAACTACCCTATGTGTTAATCCAAGTTACCCTCTATGTGTGTGCCAAATTTCATGGAAATCGGTTCAGCAGTTTTTGCGTGAAA
>DWQK01001429.1:0-15671 GCA_018231225.1 Noctuana stator
ATTTAAATTTCGGCTCAGGAACCCGGGACCCTTCGAATGGTGGACTGGCGTGGTAACCACTACACCACACGGGTCGTCAAGTTATTTAGCACTAGCAACTATAAAAAAGTATCTGAGAACGGTTAGACACCCGCTAAAGCTTTTAACTTGTCGCCTCGGCTGTCAATCACTGCCCACGTATAGCGCAATGAGCGGGTAATGTTATGCAAATTGTTCTAAATGCCTCAACGTGAATAAATTAAGTTCTTATACTTACACTTGTCTTGTTGAAGCTAACGCTATTACTAAAGAGGCACTTTCACCGTAATTTTACAGACAATATCGTGATTATTTTTATGACTGTGATGTGTAATATTGCTCTGTACATTTTTTTAAATTTAAAAACTAACAAATAGGTATACGGGCTACCTGATAGTAACTTAGCGTGGAGTGGGGGGGGGGGGTTAAAGTTCAATGACCTATTTTGTAAACTCCTAATAAAAATGTAAAGGTTGACTTCTCTAAAAGCAAAGTATTACTGCGTCATATAAATTATAATTTCCCTTAAGAATTATAAATAAACTAAGTATATACACGTCCGTAAGTACTTTCGTTAGGTTGCTCGGTAGGTAGGTCTATAAATTAGCATCAGGCGTCATAATAGTAAGCGTTCTGGCATCAGCTCCGTGCTTAGCGCGCAGGATGACCGCGGAAGAGAACTGGACTGACCCGTTCTGCAGCGATTAGATAACTCGTGCATTGAGATGTTGCAAGGATGTGTGCCTTAGCCAATTTAGCTGGTACTGTTGGTAGCTATCTAGTAACGCCAATTAGTAGTCGAGGAATAACTGTAGCCCATTTCAAGACAATCTGGCAATCTAACAAAGTATCCAATCTAACAAAGTATGACTTATTCCCATTCCATTAGCGCTTACCAAGACTCTTTCATTTGACTAGGTATATTAGTGTATAAGCCATAATTTTCCTTAAGTATCCTACTTGTCCAATACCGTTACAGTAATTCCTTAGTTCAATATAATTATACTTACTTAATTATATTGAACTAAAGAATTACAAAGGATAACAAAATCGCGTAGACCGCAATCGTAGTTAGCCAGTCATGGTCCAAACGACTGTTAGTCGCAGGACCGGTTAGGTTTCCGTCGCCCGAGGATAATTATTGATTGTACGGCTATCCTCTATGTACCCAGTAAATTACACCACGCAGTACATACATACACATATGAGACTGGTAAGGCAATAGAAGCATATTTGAAGTGTCTTAAATGGATTATAAGTCTCCCTTTATGGTTTAGTCGCGCGCGTGTCTCATTTAAGTGGTCGTTGGCTATCGATCAGACAATTCTTGGTAGTGATTTACTGTTTTTTTAAATAGGAAAAACGGGTGGAAAAATAAATCTCACAACCATCCCATCATTATGGGGATTAAAAAATATGGAGAGGGCAACTTTGGTTAATTAGAAGAGACCATATTTATAGCATACTGCAGCGTTGCCGAACCTGCTGTATGGAACTCATACAATAATATAGCTATCGAGTGTTCTAGCAACACTACATCCGCCGTAGAGAATATTGGGCTCCATAAACATAAAGTAGGAGATTAGATGTAGGTTTCAATAAAGTTGAAAAATA
Organism: Noctuana stator; assembly: GCA_018231225.1. Classification (NCBI taxonomy): domain Eukaryota; kingdom Metazoa; phylum Arthropoda; class Insecta; order Lepidoptera; family Hesperiidae; genus Noctuana; species Noctuana stator. The sequence goes on from DWQK01001429.1 coordinate 1,633, forward strand.
AATAGGGGTAAATAGTTAAACAAATCCATTAATTTTTAATATAATATGTTTTGACCACAATTTAATACATACCTACTTAGCATAATCATGCCATCAACTATGCACAGACGCGACAGAGTGCAGATTGAAAAAAACCTAACCGTCGCAAAATTACTTAGAAAGCTGAAAGATGCAATCACTACGCAGCGTAAAATTATAAAAAAATTATACAAAAGACAATACAAACAGTAGAAAGCTTCTAATAAAGATCGCGCCATTGTTAATTTTGTGCATGGCATGGGAGTGTGTTTAATGGCGTAATAAAATAATGTGACTGTTTCGCTTTCGTTTGTATGAGAATGGATGGAATGGATGATATTCGATTATGATAAAATTGTCGAAGAGATTGAGAGTATTGTTGTCTTATAAGGTTTTTATTTATGAGTAGGTATTTTACCAACGCAAGAGGGGAGAACTATTGTGATCAACGCGTCATTAATAGGTAGGTATACTTGTGTTAATTCTCTATTTATCCATAGTTATACTCGTAGATGTAAACTCATTGCCTGTTTATTATTGGGTTTATGACTTTTGCGAAATATATATTCTTTTGTTCTTTCTTCCTGGCCAGTTATGGCTGCCTTAGTAATCTCTGTATAAAAATTGAGGATTAGCTATATACCAATAAAAATATTTCATGAAAACTGTAAGGAACGCCTGATTCACAGAAAGTAGGTAGTTTCAATAGTTTTTGGCTGCCATTAGGTATTAATGTATAATCTAATTCTATATAACTTAAGCGGACATAGGTAAAAATTGTAATGTTTTGGCATAAACTCACCCTATTGCCAAAGTGCCTACTAGAAAGGCATGAAAGACGTACCTACATGCAATTATATTCGCCACAAACTTAGCACATAGATTGTGGCTAAGTTAAAGTTAAGTATTCGCACCATTAACTATTGGATAACCGGCGTCTATTATGTTGGTTGCGTTGATAGCGCCGCGTCGTGGTTTACCGTTGACGGCTGCTAGTTGGTACAGTTATAATACGTTTAGTGATCACGACACGATGTCCTCAGATGTCGTGTCGTGGCTTGTGTGGTGGAATTGCACGTCATCAACTGTGAATGTCGTTATAATGGTGTATTCCCGGTGTCCCCATTTGCCGTGTTCTTATTCAATGGGGACAAAGGGAAATGAATAAAATTATTCAAAAAGTTTCCCTTTGTCCCCATTCACTGTCCTCATAAAAATAGTAAAATAGCATCTAGTCTAAGAATTATTTATTATTTATAAACCGTATTTAATCGAAATAAATGTGTAATCCATATTTAACATAATGATGACTCATGAAGTTGTAAGAGATTGTCTTTCATAATATTATGTGCCATCATTATTTCGATGACCCGTGTGGCGTAGTGGTTACCACGCCAGTCCACCATTCGGAAGGTCTCGGGTTCGATCCCCGGCGGGGCAGGAATTTAAAAATCATGAATTTGTATTTCTGTTCGGTCTGGGTGTTTGTGTATTTGTCTTTATGTGTGTCCATGGCACCCTCGACATAGAGAATCCTAGTGTGGGGCTGTGAGTGTGAAGCGTTATTTATTTACCAAAATTTTTGTTTTATTGTAAACTAGCTTATGCCCGCAACTTCGTACGCGTGAATTTCTTAATTAATTGGACTAAGTAATCACGTTGTCCATACAAGCTTTGCCCCTGTTTTTCACCCCCTAAGGGATAGAGTTTCGAAAAATCCTTTCTACGTCATACAAAGAAATCATCAACCAAGTTTCAGGTTCCTACGATCAGCGGTTTAGGCTGTGCGTTGATCCGTCAGTCAGTCAGAAACGTCATTTTGGACAAGGGATTTTACTCGTTTATGCATAAAATAAAATAAAATAAAAACATTTTTATTCATCATAAGCTATTTGTATACACTCGCTCGATGAACGTCAAAAACACAGTACATTGGCTTTAGGCGCCCCTTTGGCTAAGGTAGGCTGAAGAAGATGAAGTAGCAAACAGCCGAACAGAGGTCTATGAGCTCGAAAATAGATGTCTCATAAGGATTGATTATGTATGAATGAACGACATGAACTTGTAATAGAATGAATAGGGATTGAACGTTACAGTAAAGAATCTTGACAAGCAACTTTCCTTCGTAATGAGGTTGTGTTCTAACTTCTTACTTGAAAGGAGTGTGATCTGCTTTCTGACGTTATGGTGCAGTTAGTTTTTATACTTTGAACCTATAAACCTCTACAGCGTATTGTTTATTTACGTGGAACAAACAGAAAACTTGTTTAACTTGAATATGCGATTGTTATTCTGGTTTGACTGATACTAGTCTTTATTTTGACATCTCATAGATGTTTTAGAAAAATTACAATGAACGCTTAAGGGTCCACAAGCTGACTTACGTCATCCTTTCGAAGCTTTAGTCAAGGATCAATTGTTTATAAAACATAAAGAGAGAAGTAGGTTTAATAAATTCAAACTAAAATTTATATTAAAATAATTTGCAGACATTATGTCCTTCCTATTCTTGAACAGCACTTCGCCGGCCACAGTTCAAATACCTCTAGCAACCTTTTACGAAAAGGACATTTGACGCAAGAAGATATTAAGCACAGATTAAAAATCCACATAAATGTCGAAACGTATGCTCCAAGTAGACTTGTTGCAACATTAACTATTAGTCACAGGTGCGTGGGCTGGTCCCGCGGTTATAGAATGCGGAAGGGCGTTATTATTTTCCATTCAGATGTGATGCAGATATAATGCGATAATAATACGTAACTGCTCAAAAAAAGAAAAAGATAACCTTTTTTGAACATAGATTACAAATTTTATAACCTTTCATTTGTTTTAACAAAAATAAGCAAAGGCATAGCTACAATGTTTACAATTCAGCTCTCTTAAAGTTAGGCAACTACATATTGCTTTGATGGTTTACTAACACTACATAATTATAACTCGCGTTACGAAAAAAACTGACTTCAAAGTTGTTGCGCACGTAATTAAATGTTTTATCTTAGATGCCCTAGACAGAACTGGACCAACCTAAAATGGGACCAAATTTGAAGTATCACATCTTAAAAAAATCATCCAAATCGGTTCATCAAAAGTTATGACGTAACAAACATAACCTATTGATAACCTTCTCCTTGTTTTGAAGTCGGTTTCATTTAATTTTATAGTTTTGTTAAACTAAACATCTTCCATTACTCATTATAAGCTATTTCAAAAATGGCCTAAACCTTAAACATAACATAACAAGTTTATCACAATACGCGAGGGATGTGACGTAGTTTGCGATTCTATAAGACTTGCTTAACAGGTTCTTGAAATAATAATGTTTATAGCCAACAACAATTTTGTATTTCCAAACGAGATTGAATTACATTGAAGCGTTGAGTTATTGAGGTTTTCACCAAACTCAGATACACTTTAAAATAGATAAGAAAAGTCGGTATGTAAAAAGTTTAAACCAAATCAAGATTAAACGTATACATTTATTAATAAAATATCTAATTTTTTGTGGATATCAAACTGTTTGTACTAATGATTGATTCAAACATTTGTTGTGTTACCACAGAGTAGGTATGAGGTAGATAGGTACTCACTATAGGTGTAACTTAAATTGTATACGTTGTTGAACATTGTTAGATAATTCTCTGCGGAATACTAAGTAATGTTAAGCGGAACGAAAGCGCAGTAGGTTGCCACCGCACGTCCTCTTCGGGGACACGATTCCAAACCTTTACGGCACTTTTACACGGTGTGAAAATTTAACGGATTCCTTATACACAAAACTGTATTAATAATAACGCTTCACATTCACATCCCCAAACTAAGATTCTCTGTGTCGTGGGTGCCATGGACACACTCAGACATTTACATAAGTACCCAGACTGTGAACAGAAATTTAAATTCAGCATTTAAATTTCTGCCCCGCTGTAAATCGAACCCAAGATCCTTCGAATAGTAGGCCGGCATGGTAGGTTAACATTGGTAACCATTACGCCATACGGGTCGTCAAATAATTGCTGTAAATTTTATGTTGAAGTTGTGTTAAGAAAAGCTTAACTTATCAGCTTATTCGGTAAACCCAGTAGAGTCGAATCGCGATAACGTCCGCCAAGCTTGCCCTTAAGACGTATAAGGATATAGTGTTGGTACGTAAAAACAGTGACCTCAGAGGTATATTATACTTTCGATTTCTTACCTTTAAAATTGACAGTCACTGTGTCGTGATTTCGTTTCATGTAAGTCTGTATGCAATTAGGTCCAAATTCCCTTGGCTTCAGAGTATTTGTTTAGAAGTGGGGCGGACGGGGTACAAATGTCAAAGAAGTCACATTGACAGGACCTTGCCGTGCGGAGTGCCGATTCCAGGGAAACAGGCTTCCGACAAAAAGTGCGGACCTCATTGAAATATTTAATTTGGGTTCGAAGAAAGGAGAAGTTGAAACGAGTTTGGGAAAACGCTTTTTTACTATTGTTTGATTTCGTTTTTTTTGGTAACTAATTAAGCATTGCTCCGTTTTATTTTTGTTAAGTAACTTTGCAGCTCGATTTTGTACCTAAAATAAGATTTTTTGTGCTAACTAGTGTTTGCAACTTTAATATAAACTTTAATAAATATATAAGAGATTGATTGATGATTTAATAATTTATATAAGAGATTGATGAGTTCCATAGAACCGAAGTAAAGAAAATCTAAGATAGTAACTTGGTGCTAAAACACATCCGCGCCTAAAATAAGTAATTCTAAATATCTATTCAATATCTCATTCGTTCTTGAAGCTAATTTATTTTTCTGGACTCCAGAATAGAACGCCTAATCATCAATGTTATTGTAAAAAAAGTAAAACAAAAGAAAAAAGTATAAGTATGTGTATATTATTTAACTGTTGACTGATAATTTTTTTTGTTACAGATAATCGACTATACGTCTTCATGATACCCTAATACGAGGTCTGATACAACGAAGACGTGAAATATACGAGGTAAAATATACGGAGAATCATTCCACTATTTGCCACATAATTCGCAAGAATAGTCATTTAATGCGACCAACAATAGCTCGAGAACATCCTTACAATTTGCAAGTCAAAAACGGTTCTATTAAATCTTTATCTTAACAAAATATGTACATACATGGTTGCTGGTAAACTGATGCAGATCTCTGAATATAAAATAGACTTCAACGCACGCCCATACGAACGGTGCGAATGGCTAGCACGCGCTTACTGCTTTTATCAATTAAAACACAATGTCGCCTACACGCCTCTAGCTTTACATCGCATACATTTCAGCAATAAAACTGCAGGAGATCGGACCGTTGATTGTTATAGCTTGTTCTATAAACCAGTCTTAAAAATAACAACTTCAAAACAAAAACCATCTTTATTGCTACAAGATAACGCACATCCCAACTACGTAATATTTTTCAGTCTACGACCAAAACGAAAACTTATGTGGGCCAGAGACAGTATAGAACGTACGGCCATGTTGCTTGTCTATGTTTTAAGATTTATGGCGCGAGCACAGCTGTAATTCCGCCATCTTTAAATATATTTTTTTCATCTCGTTCGCTATTTTAAGAGAAGAGTTATTTTAAGGATCGCGAGACGGGAACATATCATGCAATACCCACGCTGCGGTTGTATCAATGAATTCATTTAATTCAACAGAATTTTTCTTAATGATTGGAAGATAAATATTGCTTGGAATAAAAAGATCCTGTTTGTAGAAAAGGTAGGCTTTTAAGTTGTATAAAAGAAAAATTGGAAATTATATTTATAGCGTCTTGTGTGATGGGTGTTATATGGGGTTGTGCGAGTGATATTGGTTGTATTAAAACACAAATAACCATAACTATAAAAGGACGTAACTTAAATATAGAGGTAGGTAGGTAGTAGTTAAATTATTAGATAGATATGAGATATAATTTTTTATTCACGAAAACATTATGTTTGTTTCATTAATCTCACATTCCTATTATTTTACCTGGGTGCATTTAAGTGCAATTTGCATTAATTACGAATATCTACTTGCACATAATTTTTTGCGCTGCCTCTGGTATGTGTCAGGCAGAATGCGCTGCGCTAAAACCGTTTTCTTATTTACCCAGCATGATGTAGAATAATTTTCCTACCCTTCTACATTTTGCTGTTTATATTCATTACGTTTTTTTGGTGACGAAGGCGAGTCCACTAAGAGGCAGCGTGGTGATTGTGTGGAAAAAAGTATTAATGTAATAGCATGTAATTTGTGAGTGCCCTGACATACATTATACAAGATGGAGACTTTCTTGTTTTTCGGACCGTACAGTAGGACGCAAAAAAAGGTAATGGCCTACAAGGTGCCTCCGAGGGTTCTATTTAAAGATTTCGATTTATTGAATGCGTTCAAGAAAATTGCAGTTCATTTAGTTGTTCATACATAAATTAATTCTTGACATTGGGTCCGATGAATTGGTATGCTCATTAAAATTAGGCCTTTTTTTGTTCTTCTTTTGTACCTTTTATACTGCACTATCAAGCATACATTACGTAGAGTGGTACGATATTTTAATTTATTTGACGCTTGTTGGCGTCATTTGAAAATAACTTCAGCAAAAAATTGCGCATAAAGCTGTCTTTTCTATGAATTTTAATCATAGAAAATCAGCAGAAATTCTGTTCAGCCAATGTTCAAATTGTGATATAATTAATGATTTTTAATTTTTATTTTGTCGTATTAAAACTCATCGACGTATTCAAAAATCAATAGCTGTCAAATGCTTCTCTGAACTGATTGGTATGGGACGTTTGCACGCAAAACGATCGCTACCGTGGACGCTATCGTGCACGCAAATTAGATGCTTTTCTTTGACCGAACCTAAATACATTTTTCATATTTAAAGGAAAGTCATAACCAACTCTGTGAGACAAAGAATAAAAATGTTCAAAGAAATTTCCAAAACCAAAACATCATATATTCAGTTATAGGGTCACATCTACGATAAAAGTCACCTATTTTTTTCCATTTAGCGCCGGCGCTGACACTGAACAGCCGACGAGTTGATGGACACTGTCACTACTTTTTTCCTCCTCATTACCCATTTTACAATCGTAAATCGAGTATTGCGTGCGCCAGCTCAAAATCTTCGAGCCGATGATTCGCGGTAACCGCCTGCCCGCGCATAACACATGTAACACTGCAATTTGTATTGATAACTGGGAATTGTGTACGTGTAATCACATGTAATATTTATAATAACGGACGCATGTGAATGACTGCGACGTTTGTTCTTGACGGTAATGCGATGGAGGGACGGTAATTGCCGCTTTAGGCATCGCGCGTCATTATTTCTGTCGACTGTTGTATTGGCGCTGTTTCAACTATCATTGGGCATATGAATTGGTGGGTAATGAATTTAATTTCTTATTTAGGTACATAGTCTGAAGCTTTAAGTACGTGTTTTTAGTTTCATAGAGCGTACTGTAAGAAAACACCTCTTGAACTGACTTCGTATTATTCTTCGTATTATAATTAATTATACCTATATGATGATCTTATAGGTTTAGTGGGATTATAAATTAAAACAATATCAAGTGCCTTAACGGCATGTGACTGGTCCACAGAGTATCCATTACAAATTATGTAAAAACATGCCACAGATTAATATGCTAAACAGTTACTCTACCCTTAAGTCATTACCTTAATATAAATTTTGTAAATTAACTATATTAAGTATGAACCTAATAATACATACGCATATAAATGCAGTGAAAAAAAGCTCTTGCCAGTTACTAATGCATGTAAGTAACGCACATTTTTAAACTGTTTTCAAGGGTACTTGGACGAGATAACCAAAGCTTTTCAACTTTTAGTATTTGCAAGTTAACTTGAAACCTTTTTTTGGTTGAAAGTTGTAAAAATGTATCAGCTTCTCACGTCCGATACACAGAGAGCTGTTGTTGCCACTTATCCAATGTGTGCTAATTGTCGAGCCGTGTCCATTGCGTGTTTGTTTAAACAATTACAGTTTATACCTTTACGGTGAGATGCAATAGACGTAGAACTTAGTATTTTGATAGTTTACAGTTATTGTGGTATTGCTTGTGAATCATAGAGTTTTGGTAACTGTTATGTAACGACGTAACACCAGGTTAATGGATAAATTCAGATTAATAGATAAATGTAGAGTTAATTAGTGACGCAATCAATTTAAAGCCATCGGTAAAGCAACTGTCAAAACATAGTATGTATAAGTTAACTTAGCTAAGCCAGCTAATACGGTTAATTGATCAAGCTACGAGTGAGTGGCCGTAATACTCGTAATTTAAAATACAACAAACTCGATAATGTCAATGTTTCATTTGACGCGCTGTATGTCGTAATGTTTTAAACATAACATTTGTACCTATGGGACTGTGAATAGTTCTTTCTAGTGTATCAATGACTCGAAGTAGCATACATAGTACGTATTATTATATTATATGACACGCGTAAAATATCGAAATGCCCATACACGCGTCATCGACCGATTCGATGCGAATACATAGGATGACACAATCGCTTCGCCTTGGGGCGTGGTCGTTCGCCGTCACGTTTACCAACCTTGTGCGTTTACATAATACACCTACACTTAGTACAAAGGCTATATGATAAGGTTATACAACATCATTGCAACAAATGAATTTTCGAGTTCAAATATCAGTAGGTGTCTGCTATTATAGCCATATAATTATGCCATTTTCATCTTTCTTTCATCATTTTTATTCTCATATTCAAGATGGCCGTTTCTATTTTAAAACTTGATTTCAAATAATTCAACATTTAAAAATATAAATCGCTTTCGTAACAAGTGATTGTAGGACTTATTTTGGCACTTAAAAAATTGTTTTTATTCATGCAGCGTTATCGTAATCAACATTTGACAGAATATGTTAGATAACGTTTTAAAATACTGATTCAGGTTTTATGCTGAACTTTTTATACATTTTCGAAGCCAAAGCTTAATCTTAGCAAAGTTTATTGCTCCTATCGCTGCTCCGTATCATCGCGCTTAGCGGTCACTGTTAATATTTGAACACGATTGTTGACTTTCAAAGGCTAAAGTGAAATTTCGACAGGAACACACATCATTTGGTACATTTACTATTTATGTTATGATTTAGATCTAGAAGGATAACTAGAAGTATTTGAATAAAAAAGGCTTCTGTAAATGAAGTTCCCTGTAAGCATTACTAGTATATCGCTATTTTGATATAAAAAACACTGTTTAAATATTATTATATTTCTACTACTGTGTATTGAGTCAAGTGTTGTACTAGAAATCAATTATTAATCTGCATTAAAATAAAATAATTGATTGTGTAAAGTGCTTGCTCCCGTTGATGTCTTTTGTATGAAAATAACATGGGATATCTGAGTATCCATTATTGCCACCGGATAAAAAAAGACAAAAGTTATTATAAACCAACATTATTATTATATATAAACACATCTTTCCTTATCTACACATATTCTTAAGAAGAAGTATTTGTTTTAAACAAAATATGTATATATTGTCGACAAGTTCACGTGAAGGTTACGGTCATATTTTATTATCACATTTGTATTTAATAACGAGTTTGTGAAGGTCGGTAGTGGAAACTAATTTTTAGTTTGTTACAGAGTAGATATATCTATAACGATGAGTAAGATTATGTAATTATATTGAAGCGCGATACTCGGATAGATGACCGCTTGTGGCAAATTTTATACGGTGTCCGGACATAACCTAAGTAACTGCTCGAACTATATTGTCTTCATGAGTCGAAGACAAAATAAAAAATCAATTAACTTTTGTGTTTTACATGAAGCATCAGTCTACTAAAGTCTCACTATTAAGTAAGTAACTAAGTAACGGCTTATTAATTCTATACCGCTCGTAGCTTGTAAAAAGCCTTCAATCCCGGTGTCCATTACTGCAATTGCGTAAATCGACTATTAATCTCTTCTGCGTACTTTATGGGCGTTTACCTATCAGCGTTTCTTGGAACACTACAGGTCTTGGTGTCGAGTTGCAGTGAAGTATTCCTAACATTCAGTCGAAATTAGATCTTTTAAGGCTGTATTTTGTAGTGAAGTGAAAGCTTTATCTGAAACTGCAGTCTCGTATTCAGAAATTTTTGGATCTGGTAACACAGTCGTAGTGTTGAGATGGCTTTAAGAAAACAAAAATTTTTCGTGCAAAATGTCTTAGGTAGTCTCAATCAAACGTGCAGGCACCACCTAGTTTTGTAATTTGTTTTAAGTAAATTGGTAAGAACCATCAGCAATTAATAATAGCATGAGATTCTGAAACGGTAAGTAATCTTCATCAACCCATCATAGTCCTACTGTTGGGCATGGTCCCATCTTGAATGGGGACAAGCGCAGGTTCGTGAACTTCACATGCTTTTTCAGAACTTTTATGGAGAACTCTATGGCACTTGTTGAATTTTGATTTTGTCACGATGTATTCACCATTACAGTTAAATGTCCTTTAATTTTATTAACTTGGATAAACTTATGCTGACCTTCAGTAAGTTTTAATGAAAGTGTCTCAATTGAAAACTCCTTGATTGGTGTTAATGATTTGTTCTGCATAACAACAGTACCATCTATCTAATTATGTTCCTTGAATTCTCCAAAAAAATAAATTCAACATTAGTTTTTGTGCGCCATATCATTAAACGCGCGTCATTCAAGAAGGCAATCGAATGATATTGAGAATTGATCTGATGTGCAAGTATGTACAGGGTGTTTTATACCTATTGTATTCTACTATTCTTATTTGCTAGTCCCAAAAGTTCAACAACGAATATTACGTCAATAAAATTATAATCATTTACTTATTTTGATAATAACTTAACGGAATCAGACTTGTTGTTTTTATAAATTGTTGTAGTTCGACTTTAGCTGATTATGAACGTTGGCTCTAGGCTCTACTGAAATATACATTAGCATGAAAAAAATAAGGGTGACGCAGATTCCCTTTATTTATTATAATTATACATGAATGCTGTTAGGTATTGCATTAAATAAAACACTCTGTATCAACAGATGTCTACAATGGCCGCAAAAAATTCCGCTAGTTTATCAATACAATACCATTATACTTGATCGATAGTTATAATTAAGACAGACTGACATTATCAGTAGTCAAATATATTATTATGTACTCATAACATTGTGATAATATACTGCAATGTTAAGTGTGCAGTGTGCCGTTAAAAGTTACTATAATTTTTTAGATATACAGTCTGTATGCAATACTTGTTTAAAGGTTAGCCTTTTGTGTACTTTAAGAAATATTTTCGATTTTGTGTTTATAAAATCGTTCACAACGAATTTATTTATAATATACGAGTAAAAGTTGGTAGAGCGTAGATACTGATGGGATTTGGTCCTATTTGCAATTTTATATTGCATACAAAACTCTCAGTTTTAATACTCCAAGTTAGCTAGTGAATTCCAGAGTTCTAAATTTGAATGACGTAAAATAATATACTCTATAGCAGACTTGTCTGTGGAGATAAGTAAAAAAAATAATAAAACATTAATCAATCGAGTGTACTTTGAAAATAACATATAGCAATCTATATTCTTCCACGTACAACATTTGCCTATCAATCTTCTGAGAATTGTACAACGAAGGAAAATGGAACTGAATAAGTAGTTTGTAGTTTTTGCTGTCAAAATTACGTCACTCTTGCTTGAATCCGGCCGCGGATACGGTGTGTCGGTACTCGCCGGATTTGATATTGAGCTTCAACAAAGATGAACCTTATCTTTAACTTTAACATACTTTGTAGTTAGTTAAAAACAAAATTCAAGTAGGTACATATTAAAATTCATTAAAAAGAGCTCTATTTGGTGCCGGTAAATTCCTTGTTATTTGTTGGCAAATAATTTGTTATTTATACTCTTGATTTTGAAGGAGTGCTGAATTTTTTTCCGCCGCCTTTTTTCTCCCCGCCTACCTTACCTTTTTTTTAATATTTTAATATAAATATTTTTTATTCTGATAGAATTTTGCTGGTATTCCGTCTCTTTCTTTATATTATTTTCTCGAAAGTAGTAATTTGACATTTTTAAAAGTTATATTCACAGATATCAGGAAAACATTATCATAGTTATGTAGGAAATACACTAATTACTTATTTCACTGAATTAAACTAATTTAGGCATGGTGACAACCACACCGGTGAATCCGTGCCTGGTTATCTTAAAATTTCACTTATATCGTGCTTTTTTTGTTGAGAGGTTCTTTTAAAGGTCAAACATTGAAATTACACGATAACTATGTATTAGGCAATGAAAACAACAACCGTATAGAGTGTTGTTAGAATCCACCCGCAGGCCCAACGAACTCAACAAGCAGGCCACATAAATAAGAGCCATTACTAACTAATATAGGGCCGATTGGAGCGATCGGGCTGCGTGCGCGCTCGCGGCGCTCGCTCAAATTAAAGGGCCCTTCGAAATCTCTAATCGTCGTAAAATTTTATGCCGGTAAAATATTACGTTACGTTTCCGAGCAGAAGATTCGAGGAAGAGGAGGTTTTAGTATGTTTTCTTATTTGAAATGGTTCGTTCGTATTTGATGATGTCACTCGCAATACTTAACTAAGAATCGTTCTTTTTCAATCTGATACTTATAGCACATTATAATTACGGTGAATGAACACTTACGGCAAAATTTAGGTTAATTTTTTTTGATAAAGTTGTGAAATTTTAATACGTTAAGTTGCTGTGTTGACAATGAATTTATATTTCTTTGTATGTAGGGACATGAGCGTAGTCACGTTGGGGTAAAGTGGGGCAAGAGCCCCACCCTGACATGTAAGGTACCTAATCAAACTTAAAAAAACTAATTATCTAGATAATTACAATACTCAACATCTGTAAGAAAGTTCACACTTGAGAGAGGCCACGGCTGAAGTTAGACACATAATTTTTTTGTTAGTTTCATATTATTTAAAACTGCTGCCCCACTCTGAGTCCATGGCTGGCGTCGATGATTATGTAGAAATATAAATAGTTCTGCTTATACGAATACGGATCACATATTTGCAAGTAGCATCAGTAAAATTGGCGTGGATCCAATCCTAAACATACACACAGGTACAAAGTCTGTTCGCAACATCATAAGATGTCAGTGCCTTGTTTACCTTCGTGATTGCCAAGTAACTTGCGACATGGCGCTCACTTCAAGCGGTCACATAAAAATGGCGCACAACGCTTTTTTACGTGCCAGCGAATTCCGTAAGCTTTTTGCTTGTATTTTGTGAATAGACTTGGGAATAATAGTTTTTGTAGACTTTATTAAGATTATTTTTTATTGTTTTTAAACAACAAGGTCGTTTTAAAACGGGTTGGACGTAGTTCTTCTTGACGGTTGCAGGTTGGCGCCTTTTCTTGTCTGTGGATAGATTTGTATTTTTATTGAAGTTCTCTCTCCATTTCTTGTTGTCTATATTTCCGAAGCAATGTAAATAGTACTTTTATAAATTAATTATTATTAATAATTAAATAGAAAATTATTTATTATTAATAAATTAAAATTTAATAATGCTAATTTAAAATTTTATATTTTAAATTGATTTTTTTTAATAAAAAATATGTTACAGAAATCAGATATGAAGATAATAGATATAGAACATAAAAATAATATAATGGAAAATGATACTTGTCTGGGTCATAGATATAATTTAAAATTTATTACTCCAGGATAACCATGGGATATAATATAAATAAATTACAGATTAGTTTTGAGTTAAAGCTCTATTTATCACGATTCGCATCAGAAGTTATTAGTATAAAATCTATGTAAAATTTATGATGCTTTAAGTACCATGTGGCGGCATGGTTGCTTCTCTGAAGTGCGCGGGCGCACCTGATCGCACTAAGGTTGTCAAGATCTTCTTTCTCTAAATAATGTAAGGTTTGTGTTTTTTGCCTCCAACCCTTTTTATGTCCCACTACTGGGCACGGGTCTCTCCCCACAACCGGGGAAGGCCTGGAGCATACTC
>DWQK01001430.1:0-15670 GCA_018231225.1 Noctuana stator
ATTATTGTTAGTCGCATAGCTGAATACTGTATTATTCTGAATAAAAATAATATCAAAATTACATTGTTAAAAACATTTGAGCACTAAGCCAAATATGGCTTTGTCAAATAAAAGATTACAAGCACCTTTTCGTATCATAAGATAAAGCACATATAAGATGTTTAGCAAATATAAATACAAAGCGTATTATGTAGGTCTCTAACGATTGGTGTACACATGTCTTTGAATCTCATCTAGCAAATAGACAGAACGTTGCACTGTCCCCTTTCTTATAGAACTGTCATGTTTTATCAGTAACGCGTGCGCAAGAATATTTTAATGAACAAATCTTGCATAATGGACCGCGAAATGCCTACACAATAAACTTTATAATGTACTAACAATTTACTTACATCTTTATTTTAACCTCAAAAACCTGAAAGCTCATTAAAATAACTACAAAAAATACAAAACTCTCCAGAAATTTAATATACACACTTGTGTATAGATTTACTGTAGTTTTACTGAGGAAGAGGCGGAGGCTGGACGGCAGCGTATGTCGGGTAATAGGGCGCGAACTTGGTCGGACCTGTTATGGCCATATGACTGCTCTCAGAACGATCTTGTATAGAACGCGCTGTGTACGGAGATTCTTTGTAGACTGGTTGAGCTAAAATCAAGACATATTTATTGAAACAACTGAATTCTGACCAAGTCCCACTACCTAGACTAGTGATAGTATAAAGAAAAGCTTAAGAAGTATTTTTCAAAATATACTTACTAAGTGTAGGGTAAAGTGACTGATACGGTGGCTGCGCGGGAGCTGCGCCCGGCACTACCCAGCCCCCGGGGGCCGCATCCCCTGGACCCGATGGAATCTGCAGTTGACACAATTTTACAATTTCAATTACTGATATACTAAAAAACACCTAGGTTCCTTAAATACAAATGTTATGTTTAAAAGTGTCCTTGGTATAGCTCACACAATACAATGTATATAAAACACAAAGGACATTATTTAAGCACATATTTAAGGGAATTTAATGAACTTTATGACGTTTTATTTGTTTACTTTAAACAGTTTTACAAGGGCGGTCTTGATGCCACTGCATACTCTGGCAGTCTACTTATGGCGAAGGTACAAAAATGTGTGATGAAAGTGTACTCTTATAAGGATCAACATCTTGAAAAGAAACTTAATATTTAAAAAAATCATAATATATTTATCTAACTATTTTGAATGAAAGCCAAAATTATCATATCATTATTGATAATTGATACTCACATTCGGTAAAACCGGTTGTCCAGGTCCTACAGGCAGCACAGCTGGTTGATTTGGAGTTGGCTCCATTGCTTGAGGAGGTGCAGATGGTACAATTTGACCTGGAAGCCCGACAAGTGGCACAGTGCCTATGGTGATGTACTTGCGGTCCTTCATACCCATATGGAACCCTGACACTACACATTGGACCTAAAATTTCATTATAATATATTAATATTAAATCACCAATTTAGGAACATTGACATTGAGAACATGACCCAAGCCCGGTTTATAAGGAAAGAAAAATTGCCACCATATTAGATGGTAAGGGGTCACAACAGTGACCTTCTTTTAAACAAGAATAACACCAGAGTAATCCACATTTCCAGTTGTAGAGGAGTATTCTTACAGCGGGTTTTTGAGATATCATATAATAATGGAACAGAACGACATCTGTCGGGTCAACTAATATAAAAAAATATACTTTATCAGAGTTGCATTACACATAACAGCAAATTTTAAAACTTTTTATCACATCATCTTCAGCATTAATCATTATTGACGCCGTCATAGAAACACATAATTATTTCTCAAGTTTCATGGATACATAAGCAATTCATATAATCCACTGCTTTGTGTGGCTATGAGTCACTGATTAGCAAAGTTTACTTATGAAATCTAACTAACACAGTTGTTAAATTATGAAGTAACTTGTTGAATTTCGTAATTTAATTAGCCACATAAATACAATTTGAACAGTGTTCCTCCTCAGATATGAGAACACTTTACAATTTCATAGAACATAATATGGTAGGATGAATCAGTTATAGGTATTAAATATTATCCTATTTACATGTTTTGAACCATGTTCATAATAAAGTAGTGTTTGTATTGTAATTAAAATGTACACTTAATTTCCTCATAATAGACATTTGGAATATATCAAACATGTAATTATATTTACCTTTAAATCATAGTCCAGATCAATGATATTACAATTGACAAGATTGGAAGGAGGTATTGGAGGGACTTCCATAGACAAACTCCAATGTTTCATAGTTCCAGCTGGTGCAGGACCCTCTTGTATTGTCAAAACTATTTCTTTTTCTTTCTTTGTGACACTAGATGGAGATGTCGCACGATAGTTTACTATCTGCGAGAAATTATAAACACTTAAAATCTATAAATATAAAATAACTGACTGACAGATCAATGTACAACCTAATGTCATTAAAATCAATTATAGCTAAGAGTTGGATAGGCCAAGCAGCCTTTAAACATGATGCAACCATTTTGATTCTAAAGGTGCTGTGCCAATCAATAAAACATTAATACATCAATTAAGCAACTCATCAAAAGTAGTATGTACAGATAAAACTGTTTACCTTCCTCAGAAATATCTTCACAAGATTAACTTGAACATTACTTTTATTGTCAATATCAATGGTCAAGGGTATGATTTGACCTGGACAGTAGCCAGATACAGGGGCCTGGACATCCACTGACAGTGGAGGTGAAGCACAGCAAAAACAGCAGAATGTCTTTTCCATTTGAAAGTGAATTGGCTCCTGGAAAAAAAATATTACACAAAATTTGAATTAAACACCTATTGGACATAACAAATTATTTTTGCAACTATGTAGTATATACACACACTAGTACACATAATGAAATAACCAATAAGTTATAATAAAAACATTAAGATAAGAACAACTTTATAACTAGAGAGTATAATAAAATTATATGTATCACCTTGCTTTCTTTCATACCATTTACTTAAATAATGGAAGCATTAAAAAGACTTAACTGGTGAACTGTATCTTTGAATACTCTTATTATCATTACATAATAGCATAATAATTAATAATACCTATATTTATTGTTAATATATTTTGTGATTTTGAGTACTTGCATTTCACACGATAAAGAAAGTATTCTTTTACTTGTAACTCAGATAAAGAAATATTTTCAGTCTGGAAAAAATAACTCTATTGGAATAAGATTACCAATTGAAAAAGTATATTTTAGTAATTTGATGCAATAGAGTATATTTTTGTTATTACTGTTACTTTTTAAAGGGGCCAATAAGAAAACAGTAGGTATAAAAACAATATTATTGTCATCAACTCTCTGTTTAAGAGAAAAATTTCTCACCCTATATGAGGTATTGAGGTTTAGATCCAATGCATTGATAACAGTGAAAGCCATTTTTGTCTCCTGATCGAACTTCCATGGTCTGTCCAGGGTAACCTTGACTGTGTACCGCACATGACCATAGCGGCCCTCAAATGATGAAGGCAATACTGGAGGAAGTGCACATGTAAAGTTGTACACTTGTTTACCAGCTGGTATTTCTATCTCATTACCTGTGAAAATATATCAATCAATAATACAGTTAAATTTGCAGTGCATTTGGATTTATGGCATATAATTTGTATGTAATTTTTTAAAACAACACATGTACAATTTGTACACTATTGACCTATTGACTTTTGAATTATGAAATATACACAATGACATAAGTTAACGAAAACAAATTTCTCAATGCACTGTCAAAATCACAAAGTAAGCGATTATAAGAAAAATCTGTTAATGTTAACGTAAAGAATCTTGACTGAAAACAGTCCACATAGCAGAATTCTTAGAAAACCAAAGTTAATTGATAATTATGTGTTCACACATAAAAAAATGCCTACAATGTCTGCTATCTACCTTATAGGCAATCTGTAGTTTTTTAATATGTAAGTATTAAGTAACAGGGGCTACCATTTTATACCTAATAGCACTTTTATATTTTTGATAGCTTTGAGTGCTTACTTTAATATTTTTTTTAATGACTAAATATTAAATACAATTTACATTTAATATTTACTAACAAAAATATTATTTATCTGGCTATCCTGGTCTGCCTGTTTTGTGATAGGTACAGATAAAAAATAATCCAGTCTTGTAGTCCTGTTAATATTTAAACAAACCTGAACTGCTGCCTAGCAAATAGTATGTGATTTGGAAGTACTCTTCATTTCCTGTATGCAACGTATCAGTAGATTGTGTTTTGCCTTCCGAATCTTGCTCTTCTTTACTTTCACTCCATTCGGTATGCGCCTCTCCTTTGAATTTTACGTGTATACCTGCAAAACAATGTTATGCATAACTATCCATAAACGGCAAACAATATACACTCATATGATATCAAGGCGGATATGTCGTTCGCTTAAAGTAGCTTGAACAAACTCTGACTCATAAAATAATGTGGTAATCACTTGTAAATAGATACCTCGAACTTTTTTGGGACTGTCAAATACATATTCTATCCTTCCATTCACGGTCTGCCCCGCGTAGTACGTGTTCAACTGATTATCAAGATAAATTGTTGCTTCTTTAATGCCCATCTTGAAAATTAAAAATAGTTTGCGTTTGATGAGCGCAACTCAGCCGGCCTTTTATTTTACTCGACGAAAATTGAAAGAAAAATATCGACATCTGACAACCGACAACTCACAACGTCACACACAACCACAGCCTATTTAGAATGTACTCTGTATCTGCAGTCAGCAGTACCACAGACTAAGATATACAGTTACAAACTTCACCACAATGACAGTTTAGTGACAGTATTGACACTTAACGCAGTAACAACAACCCAATCACAAAGTGTAACACTATGGTAGCATATCACCTAGTCATAAAGAGATAATAATGAAAATTTTTGTTAGATCGTTACACGTTTGATACGAAGTATCTCTTCTCTTCTTAGTCTGTGACCATCACTCACCAATCACCATCAATCAGTGTCAATACTGTCAATGTGTGCTAAGTATTAAATTAATGTTATGTTATGTATGTATGTACATACGTACATACATATTATTATTATCTAGTATATGTATATGTAGTTACTGTTGAGTCAAGTCAATATTTTTATTAGGTAATAGTGGAATAATAATAATAGTATAATATTAATATTGTATTTATATATGAACTCTCGGAGTAATGTGATGTTTATGTGATCCTAATCCAATTGATACACATTTACCTGCTACCTATATTATATTAATTTGTTGTACTTTCTCTTTATATAATAATCTAAGTAGGTAGTCGGTGCATACAATAATTGTAATTAAAATGAAGAATAATGATGTATTTTATCAGCTGACTCACTCCCCAGAATGATTCTTAGCCTGGCTTTATAAAATATGTTTGATACGAGAAATGATTGACGTTTCTATTATCATTCCTATCTACAATGGTGAAAAATGGATAGATAACTGTATGCAATCAATTGCTAAGCAGTCAATATTTGAGACAGAATCACGAACTGAAATTGTAACCTTCAATGATGGCAGTACAGACAAAACGTCAGATATCTTACAGAATTGGGCTCAGTATTTTAATAACCGTGGAATCCCATTTGCCATCACCGGATCTTCTAACTCAAGAGGTGTAGGTGCAGCTAAGAATGGAGCCATTCAGAAAAGTTCAGGCGAATATCTATGTTTTCAAGATATAGATGATGTAATGGAACGAAACAGAATACTTCTGCAATTACATATTGCTAAACAAAATCATAATGCTCTTGTTGGATGTCAAATATCACGTAGTCCTGTAAACTCAACTCCTCGCTTGGTACAGTGGGCCAATAATCTGCATCCTTCACAGCTAACGTCACAAATATACTTATCTTTTGGGCCCACTATTTTGATGCCTACATGGTTTTTTCACAGATCTGTATATGACAATGTAGGTGGTTTTGATGAATCTGGACATGGAACTCCTGAAGATCTCATTTTCTTTTATGCACATATTGACAGAGGTGGTCAGTTGTATAGAGTGGATGAAAAGCTTGTAGTTTATACTTACCATGAAGCTGCTGCCACATTTTCTGTCACAAGGCAAAAGATTCAAGAAATTCAGTTAGCAAGGCTTGAAAAACTGGTGTTTCCATATTGGGATAAGTTTATTGTTTGGAATGCTGGTAAAGCAGGCAGAAGACTAATACGTTTATTAAACCCTGACAATGTTAAAAAAGTTATAGCATTCTGTGATGTTGATAAGAAAAAAATAGGACGTACAATAGAATTGTATTGTCCTATTAAAAGAAAAGTATTGATTAAAGTACCTGTAATTGATTTTAGGGATGCAAAGCCTCCACTGTTAATATGTGTTAAAATAGACATGACTAATGGTGATTTTGAAAGGAATCTCAGTTCATTAAATCTCATTGAAGGAATAGATTATATTTTATTTAGTTAATGAAGTTTTAAAAAGTGATTGTAGAATTTTATAACAATAAGAACTTAACTGTAGGGATTATATTATTGATTTTATAATAATAATATGTACTATTTCATAAATTTTTAAACCTGTCAGTATCTGGTCACAAAGAGTAAGTCACAAAAACTTTTGGTTCTAATAACAAATATATTACATTACATCTTTGTACTGTATTTATGAGTAAATGATAATAAATAAACATTTATGTTATGTACTTATGTTTGTGTTGTATTTAAATAGTAGCAGGTAAGTACCTAAGTATAAAATTCCACAATCTGCAATTAGCCAAATATTTATTATAATGTATGTCATCCTGGTCAATTACAAATATATAATTATAAACTGTATAAACAAAGTCAATTATTACTATCAAGTTGATAGTATCAACATTTAAATTAAGCAGACAGAGGCCAAGAGAAGTTTTAGAGTATAATAATATAATTACACTTCCTCTTGTAAAAAATGGTAAAAAGGAAAATCAAAATTTTCATAATTTTCCTTATATGCAAACAGACAGAGACAAAAAATGTTTGTTTTTATCTTGCTCAAACATGTAAATTTATTTTGCGTCTTCTCGTTTTAGATAATTATTATCGCCGCGGCATGTTGCCACAAACTAAAAAAAAAAAAAAATTATCAAATTAACTTGACAGTTCACAGTTTGACACTGATTTGACATTCGTTTCGTTTTTCGTTCTAAGTAAGCACGTATGTATGTATGTACGTATGGTACGGTCGGTCTCTTAAATTTATAGGTATCCGGTTAACTTAACATCATAATTTAAATTTTACAAAAGACTCGTTGATCTTGGTAAGAATAAGAAAATGGATGAATCTAAGAAGGAAACGCAACCTCTTACGGTCGAAGAACTGAAGAATAAAGGTAATGAGTGCGTGAAAAATGCAAAGTATATAGAAGCCGTATTGCACTATACTCATGCTTTAAAAATGGATCCAAATAATTATGTCTTATATAGCAATAGGTCATTTGCATTTTTAAAATTGGATCAGCATTACTTATCACTTCAGGACGCAAATGAGACTCTTCGAATACAACCACTGTGGGCAAAGGTTTGTTGTTGACAATTTTTCCTTTAAGTAATCTAAATTTTTTCTTCTACCTAAAAATATATTTCCAAGCTGTAATATAACAATAGTACAAGTGCAAAGAAATAAAGTGTAAGCTATCTTCACTTCCAGGGATATTTTCGACGTGCGGAAGTTGAAGCAGCCAGTGGGTTATATGATGAAGCAATTATATCGTACACTAGAGCCCTTCAACTGGATCCACACAATCCTAAGCTTATAGAATCAATAAAGAACCTTACAGATCTTCAAAAACAGAATATTAAAAGTAAGTATTTATTATAGGAAAGAAGTAGAAATGAGCATTCACTTGATGTTAAGTGGTCTGGAACCAATAGATTACCCTTAGATGTATGCCATATAAAAAATAAGGGTTTGTTGTAGGAAACTGAATCATGTAGGGGTGAAAAATGGTTCAGTCCTTTTCAATCCTACTGAATATATATGTACAAAATTTTGTAAGTCAGTCAAGGCATTTTGGTAATTTAAATGACATGTAGGTGTGAAAAACAAAAAACTTTATTACTTGAGTTGTTAAGAAAACTTTAACAATATTAATGTATTGTAGTAAAAAGAAACATCAAGAGTTATTTGCAATATAAATTTTATTGTACAATGTCGCTGTTTTAATGGTATTTGTATTAACAACAATATCTAGAAATAAACACCTATTTTTTATGTCTCCTTAAAATTTTACTTTAGTGTCAGGACTACATAGTTAAATATTATGCACATAAAAAAGTATGTGCATGTTTCATGCAGTACTAATTGCAAATTACTGCCTGCCTTTGTATGTATTTGAGTGTGTTCAGAGCATTGGAATAATAACCACTATTATTCAAGACATCAATTTGAAGTAACCTACTTTATTGTCTCAGAAAGATATATAATTGGATAAATAATAATATAACAGAATATGATAGGGAAAAAACAGATGAAGGAATGTAACATGAAAAAAAAAATAACACTGATTAATAATTGAAATTAATTTATTAATTATAATTTGAATGGAAGAGGTTTAGTTGAAAAGCGTTATAATGATATGAATGAATGAATGATGAATAGCACAGGTGATGATGCTACATTACATTACTATTAAAATTATACAATGTATGTTCCAGGAAATCAAAATACAATATGGATATGCACATGCTTGGGTCTTGTGATTGGGATTGCTGTGGTTGTCTTGGACTACACTTTAACAATAAAACCAACATTGACTGTAAGTTCAATAATAACATTTCATAAAAGCAGCACTCCTTTACTAAGACAATGTGTGTGTACCTACTTTATTATTCAATATGTAGTATTATCATATGATAATGATATAAAATCATAAGTTCCGTGCTTCGGAAGGCACATTAAACTGTTGTTATATAGGTAATAGTCGTTAAACCTGGTTGGAGGGCCTTCGGGCGGTTTTTTTGACATCCAACACTGATTGGCCACTAACTTATACCTAAATCAATCTGCATTGGAGTAACGTGTTAAGAGTATGCCCCAAGCCTACCCAGTTGTTAGGAGAGACCCATGCTCAGCATTGCGACAAAAAGTTTGAAAGTAATAATAATAATATTTCTATTGACCATTTCAGAATCCTCTAGCTATGGTGGCATTCTCAATAGCCCTGTCAGGTGTAGGATGGGCTGTAGGTAAAACAGCATCATTGATGAATACTTGGAGTGCTGGAAAGACATTGCAGCCACCAGAAGATTTAGGTAAGAAGATTCAGGGTTCTTTAGAATTTGATTTAATCACTTTTATAATTTTTTGCTCAGCACTTAAGGACTTGCTGCAAACTAATTTGCTCCACAGCAATGTGGGTCTGTAGTCTTCACTTTGAACATTGGCTATGATGAGCCCCCATTGTTTTTAATTAATTTTTGGCTTAAATTAAACTTCTATGTGTTTCTATGCTGATCTACTGAAATATAAATTTGCTTTAAAATTTTCTATTTTTCAATGTGTTATATTAATTTTGTGTATATTATGTATGTTTACCATTATAGACTTAATACAAATATTTGTATATTATAGTAACAGAACTTAACCATATATTTTTATTCTTTTCCAGTTGCAAATACCAATAAAGAAAAAGAAACAGTTGTACCAGAAAAAAAGCCCAAATATAGTAAGGCACAAGCAAGACAAAGATTTAAGCAAGGAAAATTATAGTTATGTTTTGGATAATAATGAAATCAATCTTATAAGGTGTGGGTTTTGGGGTTATTAACTTGACATGATTTTTTTTACCAGACACTGAACTTAATATTATTCAGGATCTGTTGTTCTCTTAAATTGATGTAAAGAGAATTGCATTAATAGTACTAGTATAGTGATGTTTTAGTACCTTTCGAGCATTTAGTTCATATTCGGACTTATAAGGGCCAAATGATATTTGTATGGATAATAGAATATTATGATATAATAATATTTGTTAACGCAGTCGCAAGCTAGTTTGCTCGTATTATCTCTGAATTTTTTCATACATCATCCATAGACGTGTCCTAGATCTACGTAATATATAGATTTTGGTCTGGAATGCAGCTTCCCTCGAGAATATAGTTAGCATTCATAATTTATCTAAATACAGTTTTGGGCAGTTTAATCAATATAATAATTGACAAAGTATTTTATAGAATAATATCGTATTATTGCATAAAATGTATAGGTTTTACATTTTTACACCTCAAGGAATTAGTGGGTTAGTAAATAATTAATGTTGTCATGTAAATTGTTATTCTAATAATTTATTTTAACCAGTTATGTATTGTATACCATGTAAATTATTTTTCATATTATATTTTACTAATTTGTCACCTATTTATTTCTCTATTTTCACCTTGAAAACGTGACTATCAGCACATACTTATTTGTGTTTATATTAATTTGACGTATATTTAAAGTTAAATTAGCTATATCTATGGTAAAAGACATGTAATTTAATGTTATTAGTTGTCTTTTGTATCATGATTTTATTCATATTTAGATTTAAGTAAATAAAACTGTTGTTCAAAGGGACTACCTTTATTGATCTTGATGTAAATTTTAATTAGAAAATTTAATTAAATATACTTCTGGATAATGTTACATCCTTAAGCTTAAAATACGTCCAACAAAACATGTGGATGTAAAAATATGTATAAAGATAGCTATACATTTACTATAATTCAAACAAATTTACAATGTGCTTACACTTCCAGGATCATCCTTCAAGTCTTGAGGGATGATCCCCATTCCCCATACTTACTAAATGTGAGTGACTGATCAGTGGCAGCCTAAATGTAATAATAAGTATGGAAATTTACATAATTCAGGCTAATATCTGGCATAATTATATTAGAAATGTAACAGATTTACATACATTACGTTTAAATATTTTTGCCTAAAAATATTACATGGTAATATTTAATTCTTAAGAGTAGCAAGAGCAAACAATGTGGGAAAAAACTAAGGTGCCTTTCTAAGAATTGCACCTACATATTATATTCACAAGTAAAGGTAACAAACATTTAAAGATTAGACAATACACGTGTACATGTATAATGTAAGTTTTTTTTTATAGCGAAATTAATCAATCACTGTCAGAAATTGCTTTCTTCCGCCGCTTTGCTTGTTTTGGTTTTACAATTTCTTCCTCCTGAAATAAAGAATAATAATAAATGTGTAATAAAGAATGTTTTCCACCATTAAAATAAAGTTACTGTCTTAATAAAATTATAATCTTTTTTTACTATAAATTATTTAATTCCATAACCATAATGTAAATCAATTAGCTTTCTACAATTCAAAACATATTATAATATTTAATTTTTCTTCTAATTAGCTATCTAATTTTACACAACATATAAAAGAAAAAAATATTAATAATAATGACAATGTATCAATTTTATTTATTAGAGAAAGAAAGACGGAGGTTAAGGTTTTTATTAAAAATATACATTTATCTGTATACAGTTTTGTGTGTATTAAGAATTTGTTGGGACTATTATATCAATTGTTACATATTACTTAATAATGAATAGTAAGCTCAATTTTTGTGAAATAAATTGTAACTTTTAACTTTTTTTTCTTTATTATTACCTTACGAAGCAGTCATAAATCTGTATTTTCATATTAAAGTATGATTATCTTATTATCATACAAAGTTAAAAAAAATTGTCTATGCCTATCATACCATGCAGATTAATCGGCTTTTCAGAGATAGCTTTTGGCAGTATGTTTACCAAGCCTATTAAATTACCTAAAATTGAAGGAATTAGTTATGAATTTTAAAGGTTTTAATCAAGGTGTTAAATAAATGATATTGATTTTAATATAATTATATACAGTCTATCCCTATGAGTATTCTGAATGTAATTTTTTAAGTCTGAACCAAAGTCAAATGTTTGACTGAAAACCTGGAAATTCTACAAGTATTTTATTGTGATGTACGTTAACTACATTCAATTTTGAGTACTTACTTCACTATCTTCATTAGAAGAATGTAAATTCTGATTGACAGGCATTGAATTTGACACAATTTTTCGGGCTCGTCTCGAAATTGGCAGTTCATCTTCCCAAGCCAATAAAAACAGATCACTATATTGTCTCTGAAATTTGAAAATAAATAAAGGGTTTTAAAATGTTAAAAAAATATCACGCAAATTTTATTTATATTAATAACTAAGGTACTTATTTTTTATAATGTATTAAACATTAAAATTAATGTTTATATATTTTATGTGATGTGTGTATATGTACTTTCTTCATTGAATTCTATTCTTGTAAGCTTTATTACATAATTAATAATAGGTAAACTATCAACATTGTTCTAGTCTTACCCTTAAGCTATCACTGCTGTTCGATGATGATTGCTGTAATGCTTTTTGCATACATTCCATATTGAAAATTGACATATCGTCTTGTTCCACACAGCACACTCTTATTTGTTCTAAATGACCAAGGACCTGTAAATCAAAGAAAAATAATTTAATAGTGTTATATGTTACATACTTAAAGTTTGTATTGGTTTTTAAGTCTATCTCTAAATATCTTGGATGGAACAGTGACCCATTCCTTTTCACTTGCTATAAGACAACCTTATTAAGTAGCTTTTTTCATAGCATATACCATAAGATAAGTCTTCAAATACACTTGGATAGTTCAGACATATAATATGGAGTGATAGATCATGTTCTGAAATCTTAACAGTATAATATCATAAAGATGTCCTACATACCGATTCAGCCGATGGTGGAGCATTTGGTGGAATGGTGTGCTTTCCAGGGCGTTTTCTTTTGTTTGGACTGGTACCTGGATACCTTGTACTAAGCAAAACTGCTAGAAGATCTCCAACTTTGTCTTCATAATCTTGACACCAATACATTATCGTGGATACAACAAACGTATCCTCTTCATCAACAGTTCTACAGAACATTTGTCTTAAAACATCTGCAGTGGGTCTTTCCTGTTTTAACATCAAAAGCACTGACGTCAGAGCTTCTGAATTCTCTTTAAATGATAGTTTTGGAATAATAGGCAAGACATCTTCAACAGAAATATCATGAGCTGTTAGAAGTTGCCAAAGACAGTACTGCTCAAACGTTTCCCAATCAAGGCTTGCTGAAAGCATTGTTATGAAATCGTCAGATTTAAACATCATAAGGTTTCCTTGAAGTGTGAGACATACTAATCTTTGCAACTGCCACGAATCTATTGTAGACACTATGATGTGTAGAAGATCAATGTGATTTTGAGCTTGATCCTTGAACTCTCTGTAAACATCTGGAATGAGCCATCCCAGAAGAAAAGCACTTCGATCCTGACACCTTGCAAAATCATAGGCCAAGCTATCTGTGACTTTTAAATGTAAATAACTGCAATACTCCTTGTAAAATTCTGACTTGAATTTAACATTTCTTCTTTTGATCTCATCTCGTTCAGCACGCTTTTCTCTTTCATAGTAAACTCTTAAATAAAAAAGTATGTAGTAACCAGCACAATCAACAGAGTTTTGTGTTTTGAATTCTTTAAATGTTTCCAACACCAACTTACGTTTTGCTTCATCCCCTGTGCTAGTAAGGACATTGATCAGGGCAAATATTGGTGAATTAAGTATAACCTCTATTTCTGAAGCTGTAGGGCTACGACTGATTCGTAAAGGCGGTGCATCTTGCTGTATTGCAGCAAAAATATCTGCTAATACAGTTGCTGTTGGCATGGGGTTAGAGCATGCGTTCAGTAGTGCATTTGCTGCATCATATGACCGTTCATCTAAAAGAGTCTCAGCATGGGGGCGTAAAACTAAAGGAAATGCAGCAGCTAGTTCTGGTCGTTCTCTTGCACGTACTTCAGATAATGGTAAATCATCGTCATCCGTGTCTTCTACAATATTTGGAGCAATCTCCTCCTCATCATCAGAAAATGCAGGTTCATCAGGGCCTATTCTTGGCAGTTCTTCATTGCTTTCATCCCGAATTCCAGATACCCCTTCCCCATTGCCATTTGTACAAAACTCCTTGAAAGTTTCTCTAACTGTTGTACGCAGTTCACGATCCAGCTTTGGAGAGTCAAAAAGTGGCTGCAAGTTTGGTAAAACTCTTTTTTCAATTATTTGCTGTAATGAATTAAATATTCCTTGCCTTACTTTGTCAGCAAATGGTGGATAGAAATTTGGTATTATGCGACACAAAAAGTCCAGTAAAGTGGCTGTCACAGCAGGATGTGATCTCATGGAATGGTGCATTACTAAAATTGCTGGTTCAATGTTCATTATGTTGTCCTTATCTGGTTCGTATAATAACCAATCGTAAAACAAAGCTAGTTTTGCATTAGATGCAGCCACATTAGATGTACAAGTTGTCAAAAGCCATCCAATGACTGCCCACCTCGGAATAATATCAGAGCACAATAATTCATTTGTTGGATGTATTACACCCACAATAAATCTAATCATATCACTTCGTAGACTCTGAGATTCTGGCGTAGCAAGATATTGCCTTTGGAACCATTCTTGGTATTTTTTATGATGGCCAAATCTTACTTGAGATGTTAGAAATACCAATTTTCTTTCCATATCTGGAGTGAGTCGTGATTGTAAATATCTTCTAGAAGTTCTGGTTTGCAGAATATGGAGAACATTAGTGAATGTGGGAGACAAGGATTTTGGGTTTGTCAAAATATCTTGCCAAAGTTGATTAAATTCTGGTATGCGAGCAACATTTTGGAGTAATCTAACCAAATCTCTCCCTAAAGTTAGAACTTCATTAAAATGTTCTCTTATCAAAGCTATTACAAAATTAACTTCCTTTTGTCGCAAAGGCATAAGTTGCTGTATATTATGATCTTCTATTAATCTTAAATATGTATACACCACCATACATATAAGAACAGGATATTTATCTAGCCACATTCGGTTGTCAATGTATATATCCAACAGAGATTCAACTAGGAATATATTTTTTGGAGTTATATCGCCACCTGAAGCATATCGCATAAGATTCCAACATACACTATCCACTCCTGTGACAGCATTTCTTATCATTTCCTTAAGTAACCATAATAATTGATTTCGAGTAGTATCATGAAACTTTAAATACCTTTCCAAGATCAAATTAGACAAATTATTAAGAACAGAAGTTAAACCATCTCTTGTAATGAGAGTGAGGTCTCTGTAGCATTTAGTAGCATTGTGTGGTTCTGTAAGAATAGACATTAACATTCCCAGGGACACATCTTCATGATTTTTGCAAACTGCATTGTTTAAAGCATCATGTGTTTCCTTTTCGCTGCAGTCAGCCACCAAGGATTGTAAAAAATGATAAGCTCTTTCATATCTCTGAAATTTAGGGAAAGTTTGTTAAAAAAACTATTTTAATAATAATATGCATGAAATTTTAAAATTTCGCGCCACTTTGAAGCAGCGCCACTGGCGGTCAAAGATGCAAACTTAATTTTGTCATGGCCGACTAAGGGATTCTTTGTTATAAACAGAGATTATGCACAGTACCTCTTCAATTTCATCCTTGTTTTCTATGGCAGTAACCACAAAAAGTTTAGGTGAATTAGCCTTAGTCTGTTCCATTATTA
>DWQK01001431.1:0-15667 GCA_018231225.1 Noctuana stator
TTAATACTTTGCTAATTTTATGTAGCCGATGCGGCGGTTGGCTAGTCTAATCGTTAGGGATCAGCCGGGCAATATTTGATGTTAATCTTAACTACAACAAATGTTAATACGGTAATTTTACGGTACTTTCACTTATCATAATGAGAATAGGTAGGTATATGCCAAAAGTTATGACCCCTATTAAGTCGCCATTGTAAATCGCATTATAATTAAACGCATCGTATATAGAACTACGAAGTGATCAATACGAGTATTATATGGGAACGTAGTTAATGCAGAATTTTTTTTGTTCTTTTTTTCATTGCTGTGGATGCCGACAGATATCAAAATATATGAAGTGTGAACATTACTTCTTTCGTTGCAACTCTTAGTAGTGCAGTTTCGCCACCATTGAAGCACTGAACTAAACACGGCAATTTTAAACTAACATTTGAAGCACAAAGAGAGTATGTAGTATGTACTACGTAACGTATGCACGACATTCTCAAAGCGAACATTTGCACATACGAGAACGTACACACACTCGGGAGATTACGAACTAAGCTTCAAGTAAATTTCTACGCTGCACACTCACTACTAACAATGCTATTATTATGTTTAAGGAAAATTAAAATATTATACTCATCGAAACGTCACCTTTACCTTGTTCTTATCTTAATGGCTTGTATTATGAAGGTGAGCGGAAAGTTAGTAATATTTATTTAAATGATTGCTTATGATCGTAGATTAAATCGAATCATTTATTTAAATACATCTGCGTGAAGTTTTCCTTGTACCTACATCACAATGCGTTATCACTTATCTATGAATTCGTTTATGATGGTTTGACGTTAATGAGCTTTTGTAAGTAACAATCGCAATATACCACATTTCCAGTACCATACATACCCGATATAATAAATTGTGTTGAGTGATTTTGTTATTTGTTCTAGTGGGTAATTTCCCTGTCTCCACTAGTTAGCTCTTTTCTGGAACTGGGAATAGTTGGAAGGTCCCTGGGGCTGCCTGCTTTAGAAACATACATTTCACTACGGCTACTTACAGCGAGCGAGTTTAAGCAACTACTCAAATAGTATTTATTATGTAGAAAATTTGAAATGGAGTAAAAGAGCTAGCTGAGCTGACTTAGTCGAGATGTATTTACGTAGTTATCTTGTTCGTTTAGGGATTCGGAAGTACTCGGAAGATATAAAATGCTGAGAGGAGATTACTGTTGTACTTGATTGTGAATTAAACCTTATAATAATACCTAGAGTAGTATTTTAAAAATACTGAATATTTAAGAAATAAAAGTAAAGTTCTTTCTCTTTCACTATTAAATGTTTTTCTAATTGATTTTCGCTAGCACAGATTTCATAAGTTATATTTCTGTATGAATCTTATTTTTTTATTTTAGGTAACTAAAACATAATTAGTGATTAGCATGAAATAAATTTGCACAATATTTTTACAATATTCTGTTGAATATGTTACGTTTTCTTTTTTTAAATTACTTGTATTCATTTGTAGTGATTCCCTTTAAAGGTTCAGGCCGGGCGATAATTAAGGGAGATTGCCTTCTGTACCTATATATGTATATGTACCTACTTAATACTTATATACAGGGGTGAAAAAGTGAATGGAACACGGAGGGAAACGTTAAATTAAATATTATCAATCAATCTCGATTAGTGTCTTTCTGTTTAAATCGTTATGGTAAAAATTTTTTGAATTACACAAAACTGTACAGTTTTCTTGTTTATAAAACTAAAAGAATGTTTAGAAGTGCACCTTCAGTGCTTACACTATCTACTTACCTCCGTGTCCCATAAATTTTTACCACCCGGTATAAATATATCATATTATATTACCCATCTTTCAGTTTCAACCCTTAGCCTAAACTAACTACATACTCGTACATAGGGAGCTATAAAGCACAATTTATGAAGGCTAAGAAATCGAGCAAGTCCACTTGTAAGGCGAGAAAAATTCCAAAAATATACAAGAAAGAGGTACCCAAGTACGTTATCAATAGTCGTATCACGAGCACGAAGCGGAGTCGGGAACGCCGCAGGAAATTGAATGAGAGACGCGGGAGAGATGCGAATGTATGCCGGCGTAATGGCTTCCTCGTTGCATCGGCCATCGGCTGCCTAGTGTTAGCTCACACGGGTTGAATAGTTCCTACTAACGTTCAATTGCGTGCAATTTAAGGCAATCTAATATGTACTTAAGAGTTTTTGTACCGGGTCAGTTTTAAAACCTTTAGTTGGAACAATTTTAAAATAAAATATTGTATCTCTGTTTTAGAACGATCATAGTGTGACTAAACCAAAAGGAAAATTAGCATTAAATAAAACCATTAGCAAATATGAGATGAGAACGTTAGCGTTCATTGCTTAAAAAAACTAATTACTTGAACAAAAAAGCCCTTGTTAAATCGCTCCGTTATGTTATAGAAAACATCTATCCATTACTTTACTTTATTTTAGTCTACAAATAAGTACTCCAAAGTTCAGCTCAAAATATTTCGCTTGGTAAAACACGAGCAAAGTGAATGTGAAGAATTTTAATGTCTAGAATATTTAAGCTTCTATTTTAGGTCTGCGCCAGTTGGTACTCTCTCAGACATAATATTAGGTCACGAAACTTGCCTAGTTTATGTAGTTGGCTGTAGTTTGCGCAGATTATGTACACCGCTTTGTGGGCTGTTAATTTGCTCTCATGTTTAGTTAGGATAATGTTGCGCTGATAGTACTGTGGCAACTTTGCTAAGTTGTCTCGAAGTTCGTTCTAGAAGATGTAAAATTACCGTTTATAGCCTTTGAGATTACACACACATACTTATTTTCCAGGTCAGTTTCGTACATTTAATTAAATATTTTCCAAGTTAGATCTTTAAGATCAATCAGGATAAGGGTTCCATAATTTCTATAGCTAGGTCATGTCAAATGTTATACATTATATTAAAATTAAATAATTAAGAATATCGGCGAAGACGTTTCTTATTAATTGCGATCTTAACAATATGAAATACATAATTAATTATTATCGGCTAACGAGCTAATCTGCTCTTCTTTCCTCTCGAACAATCTGTGCTCTCCACGACCTCGTATTAATCACGACTGGTAATCTCACCAAATAGAGTAACCAGCAAAATAAACAGTAAAGCCTCGAGGCAGTATTGCGTAACCGCTGAGTCACTGCGGCTGAGACTCGGCTCAAGTCGGCTCATCAGACCGTGACTGTTACACAAATACAAGCGAAGCGATTACGATGTCGTAACCATCGGATTACCCAGCGAAAATGGTTTGGCCGTGAAAAATTGTCTTTAAGGGCACAGCAACAATACCGTTTTTGTTAATGATTCTCACTTGCTGTTATTAATGCGAGCTGCTCTGGAAGCTGAGGTTGATGAATAGTCGTCCCGTGGGATGTTTAATTAAATGTTGCTTTAATCTATATGAGTTAGGAATTCCAGTTCTTAGTCGCTTTGTTGAAAAATACTTAAGTCTGTGCAGGTATATTCATTTCATAAGTGAAAGCCGATGATGCAATGCTGTTCATTGACATTAAGCAATTATTTCGTATGAAGCATTTTAGTAAAAAACTTAAAATAAGGTTACCAAAAAAGAAAGTTTTATTTCTGGTATAAATAAGACTACTCGTATTTATTATGTTTGCCTTTTATTTTTGGTGGTACATACTTTTAATAAATTATTATAATATCTAGTTGTGTAATGAATATTTTAAATCTGAATTTACCTCAAACTTTCTCCACCAGCGAATATTGACGATAACAATACTTTCCACGTCAAGTTATTTTGCGTCAAGTGATTACTTTTGCGCAATTTTAACAGCCATTAAATGGAATCTCACATGCGTGAAAATATCTCCCCATAAAATTTTTCATGCAAGAGCCAGTAAGCATGGTTCAGTAGGTATGGCGAGAGAACAGTCGTATACCGACTGCAACATGTACGAGTGTAAGGGTTGGGGCATACTTGTGACACTATGTGACTGGTTTAAAGGCATAGATGTAGAAATAAAATAGAGTCTTCTTTCAGAAGTTTACAAATTAAAATTAATATAAAATTTACCTTTGATTATAGTTGTCGTGTACATGATCGCATCGGTTGTTGCAAGTATGCTTCCGCCTTTATAGTGGGGAGCTAGGGAGGAAGCACAGGGCGAGTTCAACGCACCGGATACGTCTGTCGCCGAGCAAGGCTCGTACACATACACGCACAGGTGCGCTCGACGTGTGTGCACTGTGAACCTAGGATTGCCAATAACAATAGTTAGATAATCACTTTACATCCAGCGAATTTAATAACTTGTTTTTAAGGTACTGTATTTTAACGTCTGTATATAGGTACTCAAAGGTTTTTGCTCTTTTATGATAAGCTGTTGTAGTCTGCGTAATGTAAATAAAAGAGATAGTAACTGCTTTTATTAATGAACGTTGCAATTATATTTTATCAGTAAATGGTTCCTGAGTGTCTCGCGTTTTTATAAGTACAAACGGCTTAACTCACGTATAATTTTCGGGAATGCCTGACTAATTTCAGACCATTCCAAGGTCCTTCCTCATGAACTCTCGTTCGTCGTCAACTCGCGATCAGCTACGAGTATATTGATCGAATAACGTATGTATTCGATCTATAACGTTTGTATAAGCAAATGTTGTTCACGCCTATAATTGGCATGCGCACGTAATTAAGAAACCTCATATTGTAATACTCCTTGTATGATTAGTGTGTACCTACTGCTGTTGGTATGTGTGGAAATAAATTAAAAAAAAATGACGAGTTTTATGAGAGAATTATGTATGTTTATTGTGACGAAATAAGAGTTTATCGATTTGCTGTTCAGAAATTAAACGCCTTTAGTAATACTTCGGTCACTGCCGTTTATAAATATGTGCTTTAAATGTTGTATTGGAATATGAAGTTGCCAGCCCTACTCACAGTGCCTGTGTAACATTGACATAAATACTACGTGCTGCATTCTGCACGCAACTCTAGTGCATACTTGCTGTGTACCCATAAAAGTACTGTACGTACGATTATGTTTACCCTCTCTATACGGCGAATTATTATTACACGTCCATACTAAATACTACTATTATTTTAATACGCACCAGTGTGCTCTACACACATCGTGTAGGTGTGCAATGTGGGTCATAATGTTTACATATCGTTCGAGGTCGTAACTCGTAACAAACTATCTACGAGTATGTATTATGTATTGTTTGTATCTACACTTTAATTGCTTTGTTTATATATGTGCAATACATTCTTGTTGACTATTTAACTGTTGTTATATTTCTCTTGCCTGCATAATTAAGATGAGAAGTTGGATATATATCGTGTTATATGATCTAATTCAAAGGCAAACATTATCTTTACCCGTCAATTTCAACTATATGTATGTCGTGATCGTGACTCTTGATTGAGTTATAAATTAACGCAGCAGTGCTATTATACATAGAAAAAATAGATCTAAAACATAATTTAGAAAACGTGAGGTCTTAATCATGTCATGTGCAATTGTGACTACGTAAGTGATAAGTACGTATGAAGTAATTTATGGAGCGCAATTACATTTTGTTAATAAATAATTGCAATTATTATTTATAGCTATGTAGGTACGTAATTCCAATTTTGAAACAAGAACAGTAATGAAATTATATTAGTGTCCGCATACCACCTTGAACAGGGTCCATTGAAAATCAGCGCTGGGACTTTACAAATTGTACATGTAGGCCGTAGCATTAAGCTGAGTGGATACCTATTTCCCTTTAAGACACTGCGCATCTATTTATTAAGTTTGTTATTATATTGCATTATATTTTTTATGTTTTTGTTTTTTTATGTTGTTTTATTTGGTAAATACTTATTTTATTCAAAATATAACATGTGTTATGTAAGTAATTGACTGTTTGCAGGAATGGGACGCGAGGCTCGCAGGCGCGGAAGCCGGTGTTGACACGGTGACACTGACGGCGTTGTCAGCTGAGGCCGCGGACTGGCGTACAACACAGGATGGTCAACGAATATTGACAACCACGCCGTCCGTGCTTGGGGGTTGCCGAGCACAGGTGTACAGAGCTGCTGGCGCCACGCAGTGGTACACCGCAGTGATCGTAGGCGTAAATGAACATACTGGAGTAAGTCTACATTGTATTTAAAAGTATTTAAATTTACTAGCCATTTCAAACTGCAAGCATTAGGCCGTAAAATAAACTATTTCTCTAAAGCATTTTAAGATCACTACAATTACATTAGTACGATACCTACTTTATGATTGATACATACTTTATGATTAAATAATAAAAAATTATCGACTACTTGGTTCTTGTGAAAAAATTTATATCAATAACATCTTTTGAAAATGATATGAAGCGAACCAGAAACTAAACCACAATTCTTATAAGTTTGAAATAGAATCTTCACACCTTACCACTTCTTTGTAAATAAAGATAAGCTGAAGTATCGTTGCCTGACAACCAAACATCCTCATAAATCAAACTTTCTGCCAAGTTTAAATTCAATTATCATTAAATGGTTAAAGCACGTTGCTTTCTATGCTATGTTTCACAAATGTAGTCTTACAGAATAGAGCATTTATAATTAAAGGAAGTGGCCCATAATCTAGTAGAAATGGCTTTAACATTTAATACGTGCAAGGAAGAATAACTGTACGGGCATTCTACGAGATAATTCCGTAGCGGGAAGTTCTGGGTGGAACCAGTTTGGAGTACTGAACGCGATGGCATTCAGCCTGTTTACAAAGTTCAATTTATAAGGGCATGTATATGCTCAGCGAACGTGCCACCTGTAAAGTGGTATAGCTATAGGTAACATGCCCCGTGGAGCAAGAAAGTTGTTAACAAGCCCGACACGAATACGAATCTATGCGAGAATGCGGTGCAGCCATTCGTCTGTTTTTTTTAAACAAGATCTGGTTCAGGTTTTTTTTGCTTTGTGAATACGTACAGGTTTCCTTCGATGCATGTTGTATTACTTGTATTAGCAGAAATAACTCAATAAACCCGGTTTTTGTGTCGCAAGTGTCGCGACGCAAGTAAGCCGTACTGTAAACATCAACAAGTATAACTAAAAAACGTTGCTTCTATTAAGGCCATAGTAATTTTATGTTAGTAATATAATATTAAATTATTGAAACGTTTGCAACGTAATGTTGATTGCATATAAAGCGCGTAGTTAATATCACAGTACGCTTTACCTTGCACAAATAAAGGCTTATTGCGTCATGGACAACCGGTTTACTTTAAATGGAATCCGAGAAAATATTGTTTTTAAAATATCTACATACATTATATTATCCTACATTTATAAGAATATTAGTACCCGAAGATAATGATTATTTTACCTGTTTATTTAAGCTCCCCTGAGCCGTAATGTATATTAATGTTAAACATCACATTGTGTCAGTTTTGCTCCCCCGGGCGTCAGGTGGCAACGCCGACATCTCCCGGCCTCCCCGATGTTCACCCCTTTGCTAACTTCGCCAAACAAACTTTGTTGTTTTGCGTTATTGAAACACTTTATTGTTTTTCTTTCATCTCTCCTTTGAGGACGAGCTGTATTGAAGTTTCGTTTATGTATCGAATCTTGAAACAATTTCTGAGAAAATTGTTATGGATAGAGAAGATTATATTTGAACATTTAATATTAGATATGTCAATAATTTATGTATGGTGAAAATAAATAGCATGTTACCTAAAGAATGGTAACTGATATATAAATTGGTCTCATATTTTTATCAATTAGTTGCTCTTATTTTTTATACCAATAGTTAAATTACATAATACATAATTTTTTGGTTTTGAATAAGTTTACACAATTTTATTATTTTATTTGTTTGGTTGAGGTTAATTAATAATGTAAAAAAGTATTACTAAAGCCTTTTACTAGATCTAACAAATACACAAAGGTAAATGTTAATTCTATGTAAAACAATACAAAGGATTCTAACGATTTCAATTTCACATCAAACTCGTTGCCTCGTTGTCTAAATTGTGAAGTGAGTACTTCAATCTAACTTGAACTTTGCCATGTAATTATAGTTAAAAAGTTGAGACGTTAAACAAATTTATACTGCGAATTAGGGAGTAGCGAACTTAGTTCGTCCAAGTCGTCAAAGTTTTGAGTAACCCCCCGTCCGTCCCCTTTCCCATTTACCCAAGTAACTTTCTTCAAGTTCTCTTTGTTTCTTGCAAGTTTGCTCAAAACTTCGTCTTTTGACTCGACTACATATTTATCGACAACTTCACCCCACAGAATATTGCCCTTCTGTAATCGCGCGGACACTAGTCCGAGATCAATATTGTAGAATGACCATGACTTATACGTTTGTTTATGCCAATGAGTAGTTGTGATTGAGTTATTTTCTAACTATAATTTACTTGCAAACATAAAATGCAAATAACTTTCTGTTCGGCAAGATATGCAGCGGTAAATACGTTTGGTATTAAATCATAACATTGAAATTTATAGCTGCAATATTGTTCACGCGGAACTGAATCTGAAATCCTTTTGCTTTACGGGCACGTTGCGTTGGAAGTTGTTTGGATTGGTATCATTTGTTTAGCTTTACTGAATTATTCTGTGGCAGAAGAAATCACATTCCTCGGTTCACGAATTGTTAAGTCAATGCCTTATGAAATGCACACAAACCAGACGGTGTTATATTTACGTTTTCTCGACATCGCCGGTTGGCGTGAGAAAGTTTTAATAGGAATTTGGGGGATCTTGTTTACTTATATAACACAAATTATTTCCCTAACAAATTTCTTTACGATCGCGATCTTAAAACGTGGTTTTAGGTAAATATTCACAAATAAAACTTGACCGTATTTTTGATACCAAGAAGCTTTAATGAAATCGCAAACTGAATATAAAAATAAGAAAATAAAGTAATTGCATGAAATTTGTCTCGAAACATAAACGCTTTCCCTTTACCCGCTTCTTATGTATATCGACAAAATAAATTGACTTTAATTTATCTCTTCTTGTGTAGGAGTTGACTGTGACGGATGATACCGTCCTCGAGGAGCACAGCGAGGATCCAGCGCTGGTTCAGATGCGACTACTCGGAGACGGAGGTAATTTACTAAATTAAAATCCTAAGTCTTATAGCGACAATAGTTTGTGATTAGTTCTTAACCGACTTCAATAAAAGGAGAAGTGTTCTCAATTCGACCGTATATTTTTGCATGTTATTTTATAAAGTTTTGTGAATATTATATCTTCAGTCCGGTTTAAATATTGTTATCTGAATTCTCTTTTGAAGCGATTATTATTTATATTTTATTTATATATTTATTAAAAATTTTATAGTTCGAAATTACTTTACCGAATCAATCCGTTGTTTATACAGTCTTGATTATGGTTGCAATACATTTTGAAACTACACCGTGTTACCGAACATGTTTACCGTGTATAATTAACATGCACGTTATTAAACGTTATTATTGCTCTGAAGCGTAATTTTCAACACGTTCGATCGTATTACTTTGCAGCAAGCATTGAAATCTATATTATGTATTACTTAAATTCTTTATAGTGCTAATACAAACAAATTAGGTACCTATATGGGAGGATAAGTTAAAATCTTAAATAGTTATTCGACTTAGTAGATAATTAAATGGCACAACAATAAACTAACATATATTTCAAAACTTCTAATTAACTACTACTTAACTGTCAGTTAAAGGTCAAATATGGTGCTGTATATCAATTTCCAAACCACTTTACTCACTTACTACCACTGTATGAAAAGCCTAAATCTAGTCAGGCATTATTTAATTTTAAACATTACGTAATAATACGCAATATAATATATCGGTTATTAATGCACTTAATGTATTGTATAGGTAGGTACCTAGAACTGGCGAGTAATAAGTGCATAATCAGTCCGTTGTTTAACGCTTGACCGAGCAATAATCATAATATTACGCCAAGCCACACGTGTGGCATCTTGTTATATTGTAACGGGAGAATGCAGCTTACTGAATGCATAATTGGATATATGAAGCCACAAAAAAACTTACACCGCATAGGCGATGTTGTATATTATAATCTTGTATCTACTTCTCGTACTGCTAGTACTATTCGTATTCAAACTATTGTAGATAAAGTGATTTCAAGGTTACATTTATTATTATAACATGTAGTGGTATATGAACATTAGGAAAGTTGACACCATTCACAATTTATTCTAAAACATAAATATTTTAAAGGGGGACGGTAAAAAATATTCGTTCGAAACGACAAGAAAGAAAACTGTCAGTTGTCTTGTGAAGATAATATCTTATGTTACGTTTTATGACGTCATAATTTCTGAATTTTGACTTCTCATTAAAATAATTAACTACCTACCATATTACACGGCGCTATCTCGATTGTATAGACTATGAGCTTTGACTAACAATACAACAGATATTCATGTGACTTTTTGAAAAAATTATAATTTACAATTAACAAATTTATAATTTTTTTTTAATTATAAACTTGTTTTACAAAATGCACTGTATTAAATATGTAGGTGTAAATTTATTCCTCCGATGATTTTTGGTATAGAAAATCTTTTCGGTGTATTTCACACGTTCATTAATCGAAATATATGCAATTTTTAATAATTAATGTAGGCTCACCTGATATAGAGTTGGCATCTAATCTTAGATTGGTTATGGTAGTACAATAAAAAAATTGGTTTGATAACATATTTTATAAATGTTTTAAACGTTGAAGAAATACCAGTGCACTTTTTTGTTTTATTAAAAAAATGTCCTTCTCAACGGGTGGCATTGACATTTAGCTCTGTAACGATCTGAGGTAATTATCAACCACATTTACACTCATTATTGTTGTATCACAGCTAAAACAATTCCTTATCTTTCAGTTATCGAGTCTATAATGCGAGGAGAGGTGGTCGGGGTCATGCCAAGACGATCGCGGTCCAACCTTCAAGTAAGATTGTATTTTTTTTAAGTCATCCTAAAAATTATAATTCGTAGAAGTCACCTTAACAATAACTTTTATACTTCTATACTAATATTATGAAGGTGAAATGATTTTTTTTGTTTGTTTCAATGCGCTTATCTCTGGAATTACAAGTCGGATTTGAAAATTTTTTTTTGCATATGATACATTATGGCTACATTATTATAGGCTATCAAGCATTACGTTACAAATCTTACACATAGCTAGTTATTCGTAATTGGCATGTTATTTACCTGGTGATAAGTGACCTTTGTCTCACACACAAATAAAACAATATATATTTACTATTAAGGTCAACCTAATTACTATCCAATAAAATGTTCCCGTGTAGACTGTGGACGTATTGTTTGTATAATGACGTAATAACATTGTGTAATGTTGTTGATATATTTATTTAAAGACACACAAATTTCTAGATAATTATAACCTTAGCACAAGTTTTTGTTCCAAACCAGTTTCTTAATTACGCCAAATAAAAGCTAAGAATAATAAATAAAAGATATATCCATTGAATTTAATAATGAATATTTTGTCGAAGAGTTTTTACCTTTTGGACGTATTATAACGCGCTTGTTTATCCTGAGTTTGGTCATGTGTACGCTAAAAAACGAAACAGCCTTGGCGTGTGGGTGTTGACTTGTTGCGATATAAAAAAACATCGCTATAAACTTATCATAAGATATAAAAAGATCGCGGTCAAAACGTTTTAACATTGATCTCTTATTGAGGCGTCAAGGTGACTCGCTCGCACAATTTTCTGCTTTTATTACTCGGTTGACAACTGGGTGATTAAATTTAAAAGTGCTGTGTAGAAGATTTTAAATCTTTGTTGTTTCAGAATGAGACTAAATGTTTCTTGTAAAGAAAAGCATTGCTTTTGAAAGATTTTATTAGTTAGTGTAAATCCTGAAATAAATTAGAAAATATTAACTAAATATTGAGTGACTCTACATAACATGTAGAGACTCTATAAGAAAGTAAATAATTAACGACCCTCAAAAACTATATTAATAAAATGCTAAACCAGCTTAAAAGCCATTGTTTTATATACTTTGCTTTTGTTAATTAAATCAGGTAATGGAAACTAGTGTGCTTTAGTTCGGTTCGCAACAGTTCGTTCTACATTAGAATTCTAGAAAAGTTTATTGGCAGAAAATGTTCTTTGAGAGCGATATTCGATATTCAAATGAAATCATTTTAAAAGAAACCTACGTTAATCCTCGGTATGAACATATTATTATGCTGATAATATTAGTCTAAGACAAGTTAATTTGTATACGGGTGGTGTTAGGTCGTCGGCTCATGACGCATACACCGATATAACCTGGACGCCACCATGACTGTTTCAGCTAAATACGGCATTAATGACTAATAGGTTTATCCACAATAGTCACATGAAAACATCTGTTGGTTCTCATTCCAATATCCTTAAACGTAACAACCAGTAATTTACAGGCGTTAGAAATAAAGTTTTGTACTTTCAAGCGTAGTCGTTTAAAGAATATAAAAATTAGGGCGAAAATAAAATGTTTGATCAGAACATACCAAGAAGCACTCGGTAATATAAATATTTAATATTGTACCTGATAAAGAAAATACTGTATTTTCATATCATTATTTTACCAAATAAAATCTGAAATTATCAAATAAACGTTATTTCTTAAAGAAGTTGCTGTCTTGCTTGTCATCATTCATAAAAGGAAGTTTATTTCGGGTCGGACTCAAGTGGAATATACGATTCTAAAAGTCCTCGTGGAAATCTAATTTTGACTGGCTTCTCGGGGTACACAAGTAGAGGTAATTAGCTTTCAGTATTAGCTCATAAACGTGTCTAGCCTGATACTATTTTGGGACTGACGTCGCGTCGACTTGTGGACTTACTCGTACTAAATTAGTATTATATATTTGGTATAACGCCTACCTACATTGAAACAAAATTGGTCGGCGTTTGAATCTGGACTCTTAAGGTTAGAGAAAGTAAAGTCCATGATCGACCACACTGTTCCAAAATGGATTTCAAACGTTGTGAATTCCAAACGTTTACCTGCTCAATACCAAGTAATTTATTTAGTGTACTTACTATGTTAAATAATGAAGTCTAACGCGAATTCCTTTCAATTACAATCTTGTTCTTACACTAAAAGATCAAAAACCTTTATAATATAATACTTAATTTATGGCTCCCAAATAAGAACAAAATAACAT
Source organism: Noctuana stator (assembly GCA_018231225.1). Taxonomy (NCBI): domain Eukaryota; kingdom Metazoa; phylum Arthropoda; class Insecta; order Lepidoptera; family Hesperiidae; genus Noctuana; species Noctuana stator. The sequence goes on from DWQK01001431.1 coordinate 13,218, forward strand.
ACCTCTGGGACATTCAGACCCAGAGCTATTTATGAGATATCTAAAGTAATTACATACTAAATAGTTACTTAGTAAATATATACTAATATTCTACTCTACCATGTTATTCTTTCATAGAAATTTATCAAAGACGAGAACTACTGTAAATACAAATGATAAAATTTAGCAGAAGATATTGTTTCAAGGACTTAAGTACCTTCGAGCACAAGGTTCCGACCTCGAACAAGGACAACGTGGATTTGTCAGTAGAAATAATCCTTGAATTGCTAATTTCGTACTCCAATATGTCTAACCTTCAAATGTATTCAAGACTAGATGGTAGACTTACCTCCCCTTTATATCAAATTGTATAAAACCCTTTTGATTTTCTGTACTTTGGTTTGGTGAGCCCATTTTACCCATGATTTGGTGATTTTGGTACCTAATTATTAAACTTTCGTGATCAATTTCTTCTCTATTCTGACGTCTTCGACCGCGTGGAATTAAACTTTAACTATAAACCGATTGAAATAAAACAAACAATTAATGTTAAGCAACCCTTACTACTATAATATATTAATGAAAACTGCACCCAAAGCGATGAAGCTGTTTCTAATATTAGCGTACACTAACGCACAGACAAACAGACAACTATTACAAAAATCATTGTCTTGTATTCTATTACGTTAGTAAAAACTAATAATTTTAAGATAATAAGTAGTAGGTTTTCTCATATCTGGTCATGTCATGTCATTTGTTTTGTAATACGCCCTACGACATAATGCCTTCAGGAGAGGACAAAATTAGACCACCCTTCAAAAAGAATACTAGACACAGAGTGACGCAGACTGTACAAAGAGAATGAAATTAACATAGAACCGAGACAAAGGAAATTGCGAATGCTCTATTACTGGGTTTTGTACGAACTCTACTTAAAGACTTTTCAACAAAAACATCCTGAAAATGAATGAAATTTAATTAAAGATTTTTGGTAAAATTATAGATAGGATCAATATAACTGTACCAAGAACTCAAAGGCTTGTCATAAATACTTATCACTTTCACTTTCTTATAATATGTCGCGCTTGTTCTCATTTAAACGAATATACACGTTAATTAAGTTATTCTACAAGTTAGGAAATTGTGCAAAAGTTACTTTTGTATTTATAATGGATAATTAGGTTGGCGATTCATGTGGTGTAATAGTTACAATGTCGATACGCACGCAAAGGGTCCTGGAGTCGAGTCCTGTCGACGCAGAAATTGAAATGATGTAAGAATTAATTGTTTGTGTGTGTGTATATGCCACATTAGTACTATTTATTATAAGTATATAAGGATTATAAGGTCTGTATATAATAAAGCTTAAATGATCTACTTTATGACTTCAATACTTGTTTCTTTACCAACTTTCGCGCAGAAGCAATCAGGTCGACCTCGACGCTGGCATGTTCTAGTCTTTCTTATTCCTTTGTGTTTCTGAACAATATTAAATAATATTTACCTTTTTCATGAAAACTTCCTTTGCAAGATTCTTTGATAAGTACCTATTGTTAATTTTATGGGCTTTGTTAAATTTGTATTACAAACTTGATTCTATGGATATATTTAGCAATGATTTTCTTAGTAGCTATATTATGCATTTCCGTATGTATAAATAGGTATATATATGTATTGTTTTATTGTTAGGTATACGTAACTGAAGTATTTAAATGTAGTTTCGAAAATAGACGTTATGTTACATTATTAACGAAATATTATCGTCGACAATTTTTCATTATAAGTATTTTCTTCTTCTATTTTTAACTAAACCATTCTTAATTGTACATGTAAGTCACGTCCCTTTGTGCAATGGCCGATAGTGTTATTCCGTATGCGTGCTGTGTATTCGACTATTATTCAGATCTGTTGATATTTGCCAATCCAATTCTGTCCCGCCCTTTATGATTGCGAAAATTAATGGCGGGAAATATTTCTAGTCCAGTCACCATATATTGGAACTCTTCTAAGTTTGCTAGATACACGGTACGGATGTCTATAAATTACGGTTTACTTTCTATATCCGCAACATTATTGAGTAGTTGTGTGGTTTTGTAGTTACATAGCTCCGTAAATTGTTAACTGCTTTTGGATTTTTTCGTCCTGGTTTTTACGTTAACTGTTAGATCCATAGAAAAATGTTGATGACCTCATTACCTTACACCAAAATACACCCTTCGCCAATAATGGGAGATACTATTTAAGATTATTTTTATATATTATACATTAATATTTAAAGCTTAACGGTTTTTATATTGTATTTTCTGCTTCTAAGTTATAAGGCAAGAAAAAATTCTGCAAAGTAATACAATTATCTACGCTAAACATTGTGAGCCAGTTGTCAGAAGGGGCGCTAGTTCTCATCGGCAATTTGTCTGGTTCAGCGACCCTCTTTAGAGACAACTCGGAGCTTACAATCCATAAACAATTCA
>DWQK01001432.1:0-15666 GCA_018231225.1 Noctuana stator
ATTATATTTTCATACAATAAATCAATTATTTTTTACTTGCCACAGCTTAAAAAAAATTATAAATATCCTACCTATTAAAGATATTACCTAGAACATGTATTGTATTTAAAACACCCTCTCAAGATGAGTTTAGTTAACTAATACGGACAATACAAACTCATGTAGAGTGCTTACTGGCCGAAACTGTGCCTTTGGAATTGAATATTAATAAATATAGATTTCAAACTACAATAAAACGTCAACATTCAAACTTTTTCATAATTTATTTATATTACATAAACATTTTAGTCTAACTCCATAGCATCGAGAAACAGTGTTGCCTTATTAAGTTTATTAAAAAGATAAGTATATATTTATAACTGTCTGTAATTTCTGTGTTATAATTTTATATTACCATTTTAACAATTTGTCAAGAATCAGTCATAATATGTATCGCTTTAATAAAATTGTTAAGTTAATTAGTGCCACCCAAACTGACTGTCACAAAATATCATTTATCACGAAGTACAACAAAAAATACAATTTATTACCATATTCAATTAAATGAAATAAAGTGTAAAATGTGATATTAGTAAGTGTTTCAATTTCAACCTTTATATTTTCCTCAGGTCACAAATTGTACAAAAATAGGTTATGTATACTAATTTAATATAAACCAAGTGTATTTATGAAACAAAAACAAATCTACACATTATATTCGTTTCACACACCGTAGAAAATCTCGTTCAGTCTTACCAATCAGTTGCTAGATTTATCTACGGGACTGCAGCGAACTTTGAAATTATATACTGCTCGTATGTATTTAGTTAATGAATTTTGCCCATTTTCTGGTCTGCGCAGTGCTCGGGCGCAGGTCGATGGCTGCGCTAGGCGGTCAGAGCGACGAACTGGTGGAACACGTCCAAGATGTGTGGATCCAGGTCTTGAGTAAACAGAAGAGTTTCAAGCGTACTGCTATACTTCTGCACTTGCTCGTGATGCTGCAAAAAAATTACAGCAGTTGAATAGCCAGTTTTAATAATTGAAACATTTCTTTTTAACGAATTTATTTATAACAACATTTATTTATTTGTATCAGTAAACAAGCAGACAGCTCTTCTGATATTGAGTGATCCAACGGCTCAGAAGTTATATATAAGTGCAACGAGTGATTGAGTGACGTTTGTGATTCTTTCTCTCTCTCACTTTCCCCATTGTTCTTTCTACCGTCTTCTCCTTCCTCTCTATTCTATGGGTGTGAGTGAGTAGGCAGGGGTAGTACCATGAGGGAATGAGTGAGTGAGTGAGCGGATGAGTGCAGTGAACTGACCGCGAGGAAGACCTGGCGCAGGCGGCCGACGGTGCCGCGGTACCAGTGCGTGAGCGGGTCGCGCGCGTCGGTGTCGGCGCGCACGAGGTGCTCCGACAGGATCATTATGAACCGCTGGAACACGATCAGGAACAGCCGCTTCTGGTCCGTGTGCGCCAGCTCCAGCCGCTCCTCCATACGTTCTACGGCCTGCCGACAATACGAACGTCATCAAGCTGGCTAAAATTTTCATTTCTTTATAGGAAATGAGCATGCAGGCCACCAGGGGGCCTATTGCCGACCTCTTAGGGCTATTCTGTTTACGTTAGTAGTCACAAAATACCTAAAATAGCCAATGAGATCGACAAACTTAGGTACTTTCAACAATGAGTTACAAGTTCTTTGAAAGGGTTTGGTAACACGATAACCTGTCTGGTCTTATAAATCCTACTGTTCCATGTCGATGTACAAATAAAATAATAATTAAAAAAATAAACTAATGAGAACAGACATTTACATTGACAAAGATTTGATACGTAAACGTTACCTCTTCGGTGGGTTTGTCCTGATCTTTCTTTTTCTTGCTACCACTCTCGTCTTCAGAGTCCGAGCTGCTGGAGTCAGCTCTGGCGAGCGCTTCCCTCGCTTCTTGTAGCTCCTCACCTGGAATCAAAGATAAGATTAGTTGCTGAGCTAATCAAATGAGATACTTTTAATGAGCTGCTAAAACGCAACACCCACATTTTTCACATCACACTGTTAAGTCACCTCGGGCGCGGTCGGTACTCGGATGGGTGACCGCTAGTGGCACAACATGCGCGCTTCCGTGCTTCGGAGGGCACCTTAAGCCGTCGCCTCCGGTTGTTATCGATAGGTAACAGTCGTTAAACCTGGTCAGAGGCCCCTTAGGCAGTTTGACAACATCCGACAACTCGTATCTCCACCAACTTCTGATCCTACTGAAGCTAAACTCCATCCATCCATCAGCCTTTGGAGGTCCACTGCTGGACATAGGCCTCCCCTAAGTGGCGCCACTCCGCTCGGTGCTGCGCCCTGTGGATCCAGCGGTTTCCCGCTATCTTCCTCAGGTCATCAAAGCTAAACCGATCCTGTAAAAAGAACTCACTCAGCTTAGAGACGTGCTTGTTCATCTTGTCTATGGTGAGGTGGAGTATTTCCCACAGGGTGGAGTGCGTGAAGTACTGCGACATCTCCTTGGAGAAGAGCCACGTGGCGACGGCGCTGCACTCCACGATCTGCGTCTTGAGCATTTTGTCGACGAGCACGCACACCATCTGCGAGTGGCGTTGCCACAGCTCCCACACGTTCCGCAGCACGCAGATTTGTGCCTCCTCCGATTCGGCCAAGATCTGAAATTATAAATTACTCCAGATAAAATCTCAAACAAATTTTTTGCAATTTTTTTAATAGATAAAGTCATTGAAGAGGAAGGGTTATATGTATAAACATTTACAGTTTTTCTGTAGTGTATTTAGTATCAACATTGCGCCCGTGCGAAGCCGGGGCGGGTTGCTAGTTCAATATAAAAAACACAAAACACTAACCTTGAACACATAATGAAACTTGGATATGGCCGCGAAACTGTGCGAGATACTCTTGCTACCCAAGTTGAGCAGAGTCTGCACAAACACGTCGATCTTGAGCGGGTTGTAGGCGGCCGTGTGGGCGGAGGCCTGCTCGCCCTCGCGCAGCGGGTTGGGCAGCTCCCGGAGCACGTTGAGCGCCTCCTCGGGGGTGCACTTGTTGCGCACGCACACTACCAGCTGGTGGGCTGCTTCGGTGCCGGGTAACGATGCTGTAAAAAAAAAACAAATAAATAATGTTTATTTACGACTAGCTTGTGCCCGCGACTTCATCCGCGTGGGTACCCGCTTAGGGGTGGAATTACGAATAATCCTTACGTAACTCCTAAAGGAATAAACTGAATCATGCTTTTTTTTACTTTAAATTAAGATCGAGTGTGTTCCATGATGATTCAACAAAATCTATTTGAAGACCATCAGCTCTTTATTGAACCTTGAATGCAGCAGGTGAGAAGATATTTTAAAAGGCATAAACACCACTAGCCGTTGGCCCACACCCGACCCGATAGTTAGTTCTTGTTGAGAAAAAATTAACTGTATGAAGTTACTACATACTCTAGCTACAAAATAAACTTGTATGTTTAGAGCAATAAGTCGTTGTCCTAAACACAATATATTCTTATTTGGCGATATAAACGTACAAACATAAATCCTAAGCCGACATGCGCGATGACATTTTATCCTGGCAAAAAACTTATCACCCAACAAGTCATTGCAATTAGGGAAGATCTTAATTCAGATAGCAAGATTATGGGTTTGTGGGTGGATACCAGCCGAACAATAGTGACGTGGAACATTGCGTAAAGTTACCACACTTGTGCTTGGGAACCAAATGAATGAGTTTTACACTAAATACCTTTTTATATCATAGACAAAGCGACGCGAATACATAACTATAAATACTGATATTGCTGACGATTTCAATTTTAAATAATATTTTGTCATATACCAATATTTTTAATGCATACAAATATTATAAATGCAAAAGTAACTCTGCCTGTCTGTGACGTCATCACGACCAAACAGCTGAACCGATTGCGATCAAATTTTATATAGAGATACTCGAGGTTCTTGGGATGAAGATAGGCTCCTTTTCTCTCTCATTTTTTTAAGTTTTTTCAGGATCTTCCCATTTTTTATTTCTCTTTAGATCCGATTCTGAAGTCCACGCGGACGAAGTCGCGGGCATAGGCTAGTATATTAAATAAGTAAAGGTACTAAGAATAACATAATATTTAGCTCGGTAGAGTGTATTAAATGCTCTACATAGTATAATTGCTTAGTCCAAGGAAAGCGGATAACTCACTGCCCTTTCATGCATAACATCTCATTGCGATCGTCTCGAATTAATCACAACAATTGAATGTGCCGCGCTGTTTTAACTAACGTAGTGTTGGTTTTTGCTGAATTCAAGCAATCGATCTAAATGTTACGACTTAATGTCGATAGTCAAACGTTTATTGTAATAGTTATGTTAAACGAGCAAAAACCAAATACTAACGCGTCTATTTGTTGAAATGTAACACTTTCTTGCGGTGTTTTCTGTTCGTAGAGAGAATTGATTTACAAAGTGATAGATAGAGGAAGTCTAGTTAGAGGTTGAAAAATGTAATATGAAAATCGCATGCTCCAAAGATCCCAACTACAAACGTCAACTGACCTAAGTCCTTCTGATTTCTTACAGTAGACCTTTGTCCAGTAATATGACAATGATCGATTGATGAAATATTGAGAACAACATGTAGGGTGCAAAATTGAGCAATAAACAATTCATGAACAACTTTTCCTTCATTTGTTTCTTTTTTAACAAGACAAATGAAAGAAGAACAAACAGCCAGCGTCAATGCATTATGTTAATTTAATACATACATATTGACGTTCCGCATACGACAGATATACATAAAAACTGTCGAAGATACCACAAGATGGAAAGTGCTCACGCAGAGAATTTCACTCGCGCCCTCGCGTGGTAGATATGCTGTTTTCAGTGCGGTAGCAAGCATAATTTAGTATAGTACTAACTTCTGCTACATTACTATTGGTGTCGGTATCTGAATTTCTGAATAATTAACTGTTGCCTTGTAATTCACAGCGATCAGTAGATAACTATGACGTAAAATACAATTGAAGAGTCAAATTTTACACAATCTCATGTTGCAAATAAAGAACATTAAGACCATAAAATAAGAAACGATTACTTCAAGAGACTGTAAGACAAAGGTTTGAACAAGAAAGATATACACTAAACAGCGGTCACATAGGGTAAAGACCTGTGTGTTTTGTCTGAAATTAAGTGGGTAGCAATCAAGATTTAAAACTTGATAAAGAGCCGGTTGCAAACTTCCCGCCGATTACGATGCAGTCTACAACTGATGAACAGCTTTGTCCGCTCTTCACCAAAACAATGCGATGCTTTGCGATAGTCGGGCCCAAAGTGATCATATCTGTTGCGTTACCCAACTTTAGCCTTAACATGGCTCCTTTCTGCAATGATTGGGCCCAGTTTGATGGACGCAATCAGAAGTTCAATTTTAACACGATGAAGATCGACAGATCTGAAGGAATATTTTAGTTGATCTGTGCTCTAGATTCTGTCAGATTTTAATTACAGAGTAATACACCAGATACACCTTCAAGGGTCTTTATCTCTACTAATATATAAAGCTAAAGAGTTCGTTTGCGCTAATCTCAGGAACTAATGGACCGATTTAAAAAATTCTTTCATTGTAAGATAGTCCATTTATCGAGAAAGGCTATAGACTATAAAGCGTTACGTTGCAATTCTTAACGTGGATGAAACCGGGGAGCACAGCTAGTTAGTAGTATTGGTGTAAAAATTATTGTTTTATTTACTAGAAAATACTAAATTAGTATTACTTACTCTTACAGAATTTCGAGATCTGTGATCAAGCAAATTTAGCGCTAAAGAATGTTAAAGAATGTGCACTATATTAAGGGGAGTTCTATTGCACCCAGCCGCAGCTGAAACTCCTTCCTTGATATTTTTCGATTGTAGCAGAGAGGGGTTGTTAGTGTCACTGTCAGCGCTCAACGGCAGTTCGTGTTGCAAAGTGGCGCGCGCGCACGCGTCACGTATTGTTGTGTATATGTCCGCGTAAACACGGTCTGTCGTGTAGTGAATCAGTACGAAGATGCGTTCTGCGTTTGCCTGCGTTTTCTTCGTGCTAATTGTGAGTACAATGCATTGAGCTGAATGCAACAAAACTGCCGTCTCCGCTTTTCATTAGCGTATTGTTTTTTCATCAGTGAATTACTTAGATTCGCGAAAGGAAAGAATTTAGTTGCGAAGATAATATATTACTCACAGATTACTCTTTTAGTAAGAATATCTAATATAATATTTTACTATTTACTTATTCTTTATTGCAACAAATTGAAGTGGTACTACCTATAGTCTTTGATCTGAAAACCTTTGCCATAGTTATGAAAGATCTGCATAATTTTGACACTTGACCTCCTCTTAAACGATGGACAGAAGTAGATAAATGACCATAAACAAATAACCATAACCATATATTTTTTTTTAAATTACTAAACTAAGTAACAGCACATAATAATGGTGTCGTAATAAGTAAAATACTCCGCCGATGTTGCAATAAATAAAACATTTCATAACATTCCGCGCAAAAAATTGTCTTTATTTTAACTAATATTTCTTCATTTCGATTGGCTTGAATTCCTATGCGAGCACATATTCTGTAAAAAAAAATAGACATTTTGCAAGACGCAGAAAGTCATCTTGCAGTTCAGTGACGCGTTTGAAATTCAATTATAGTGCAACACGTCGGGAATCTCCAACTTTCTTTCGGCTTTTGCTGATGTTCTGCTACAATTTTGAGACTAACGTTTTTCGTTTAGATTAACTTGCATGATAAGTTACCTCATAAAAGCTACTAATGTGTTATGTGGTACGCTAGTTAAAGCCTAATCTGCCTGCCGTCAACCCTTTTTATGTTCCACTGCTGGGCATGGGTCTCTCCCCACAACCGAGGAAGGCCTTGAGCATAATCTAAAAAGCCTAATCTAATACTACGTAACTCGTTAAATATAAAACCATAATTTTAAATAACTATGGAGTTATTTGGATAGGGAATCACAGAAATAACTAGAGCTTTCTTAGATGGATAGGGTCCAAAGTGAAAACAATTGATTGTCTATTTCTTTGGAGAAGTCATCTTTGTTGGCTTGCCTCTTCCTTCTGAAGAGAAGGAAGAGGCAAGCCAACAAAGATTACTTGGACGACATTATACTGCACCGCACGTTATGTCCACCAAACAACATGAATTGGTATGAGCCAATGCACCTTTTATGTTATCTATCCGGAATATGGATAACAAACAACTAGGAGTTGTTAAAGTGGTTTTGGTGGTAATGGACCTTCATAAATATTGGCACTAGAAGCCATCTTCCAAATGCCTTCACCCCTTTTTATGTCCTACCGAGGAAGGACTGAAGCATACTCCACCACGGATTGGTGGAGATACCAATGGTGGACGATCTTCCGAATGGTTGGCAACAATTCATTAACGTTCCACAACTGGAAACAGTCCTTCTCCCAGAAATGAGAAGGAGTTTGTCAAACTTTGACTTTGGACAATGTTATGTAAAATTCTGAAACGCGCATCTTTCGTTTGTCACAATGTTTTGCTTTTATCGAAGAGTAAGTGACAATTAATTTGTTATTGAACTGAACCAGTATCGATTGGGATCCAATCATAAGGCTATCGTGGTTGTAAAACTAATTACTCTAGTTAATTTTATAGATCATTTAATGTTTAAATGTTTATATGGCTTTTTCCTACACTCTTATCCCGATTTTCCGATTCTCAAGGCGCATTTATTTTTTGCTTATCACACTAATTACAGCACAGACTATAATGAGAATTATAGAATAGATGCAGATAACAGGCAACGACCTCCATATGCGTCTGCCATTGTGCGGTATTCAGATTTTCCCACACAAGTGGAGCAATAGATTGAAGATAGTCCATTTGACTATGCATAGGTGTCGTATGCGAATTATTAGCGACTATATGACTATAATACGTGAACTGTTTTGAAGACATTAACATGAAATTAATTAATATAGAAGACACAAATATCTACGTATATTATATAGTACGTTATTAGTATTATATAGTATCTACGTATATAATATACGTATAGTATATTTATTCACGGCCAACCTCAAATGGGAGAGAAGTCCTATTTGAGATCGTACGTGGAGGTGTTGCTACTCAAGAAAACTGTGATAGTCGTCTGAAATATAGTCTGTCCAGCCAGCCTTCCCAAACAAAACAAAAGTAATTGGCCACAAGATTTGAACGAGGCCTACTTCTAGACATTTAAAACTAATCGATTGGAACGCTTTCATAGCATTTCTGGAATTTGGGATGTGATTAGCTCAAAACCCTTTTTGTGATTGCATGATATGCGGTACCCTTGAAGAAAATCACTCTCTCTATAAAGTAATGTTACGTTCCGACACGGTGTATTCATATGTAGGTCTAGATCGTATCTCAGAAGATAACCATAACGATCTGTACCATTCATATGTAACGCAAAAATACATTTAACACGTGTATAATTTGCTTATAGTTAGTGGGTTTACTATGAACGCGTAACAATTGGATGCAACTATAAGATACTCTTTTAAACTTAGGCACTTATTAAACGTGTTACGAATATAAATCCCATAACTTTACTCTCCATTGGAAATTGGCGCCAAATATCCTTACAATCCCATCATACCGATAAAATTAAATAATGTTAAACAATCCCAAGTTAACCTTTAATTGTAAAACATTGTATAATAGAATGACATGAGAGAATTTTTGTAAGTAAGTCCTTGTTACATTTACGGCTTTATTACTTATTATTATATCACTTTAAATTATGTCATAGACGGTAAATATAAATGCTCAATAAAATAACTCTTTAATTTAAAAACAAAATTGAGAAGATTCAGGAATTTTAATGATAAGTCTTAAAGATTATTGTAGAACTATATTAGAGTCAGTGGACTGGAAATTACCGCGAGGGGGGTTGACTAGCGACACGCTAACGTGCCGCACGCTACACAGCGCACTTTCCCGCCATCCAACATTTTACTTTCAAACGCATACTGAAATATCCACGTTTTTTACACAAAAATTCTTATAATGGCCTGCATACAATTAGCATTAGTTCGCGATGATATTTGATCATTATTGATTATTCATCGTTTGTTTTACAGATACATAAAGGAGGAATCCGAGCTGCAGGCGATGAATTCAGGCCGACGCCGATACCTCTCAGCGAATGGCATGAAGATCACCGGATAGGTCGCGCGGGAACACTCCATGAGACATTCAAAACTGAATCGCCACCGACTATAGCCGCTATCCCTGCTCACTACTGGGAGGATGCTTTGAGACACAGCGTGTATTTAACACTAGTTCGCGACAAGATCGATCAGCTGATAGCTAAGGGCAATGTCATATCACCGGAAAATAAACCCGACAAGCATGTCTCGAAAGAGGTAGACGATCATGATCTTTGGGAAAAAATTAAAACGGCACCCTTTGACAGAATAGCAGAAGAAGACCCGTCTACATTTGGTGATGTTGCAATCATGGCCACGGGGAAACTGCTAGAGGAGAACGATGGTTTTAGATTTACTGAAGATGACAGATCCAAAGAAAAATGCATTGAAGATAGTTGTATGGAAGGAGTAAAAGCGATATGGTCAGTAAAGCGTATTCGACAAAGGGATCATGAAACGTCACCGGGTCGATACCATTACGAGTTAACTTTTTCAGTGATATCGCAAACACCGAAAAAACAGAACAAACCTTATGAAAACCCTATCAGAACCTTCACCGTGCGAGAAAGTACTCCTGATAGAATAACAGATGCACCTCTAGATCACAAAAAGCAAGAAAATGTGCACACTCAAGTTGCAAGACCGGAACGAGCTGTTTGGATTCACAAAAACATTGTTCCAACGAAACATCACCTAGGCCGATCATATTATCACGGTCTAGACCGAATTTTTTCATCTTTATTTTCTTACGATGATGATGACGAGACTTCACCGGAATCAACACCAAGACACAAGTCAAATTCATACGTTCCACAAGCATATCCCCCGTACTCGAAGGTTGGTTACGTCGGAACCCCAACCGATCAACATCATCAAAATGTGAAATATACACCATATCCATACAAACAACCGCTAAAACATTCACGACCAATTCCTCCACCACCGTTAGCGCCAACCGCTCATCATTATCTAGATCCAGATGTAGGCGAAGTTCCAACTGGCAATTCTTACAACAATGTCAATCAATATTCTAGTAACAGTCAATACATCCCTAATCAATATCCTAATAGTAATCAGTACCCAACTGGAAATCATTATAACAGTGGTAATCACTATGGTCACAATAACTATTACAACAACGGAAACCCACACACCCTACAGTCGGACCACAAATATTTAGCATCAAACAAACCAGGGAGATCAACACGGCCCGCTGTTCTTCCAACACCGCTACCTCCTATACCACCGACAAAAGACTTGTCATTTGAGGCTGGTAATGCAATAAAATTTAATAATGAAACCACACACATACCAGAGACTATAACAATCTACAAGAATTATAATAAATTTAGGGGACCACCTGGAAAAGTAAACTATTTCTCTGAAAACGTAAGGCCTCCAATATACAACGCTCCGCCAGGAGTATTCGTTACCATGGATAAAAAACCATTCAAACCTATGCCTCCTTTAAAACCTACACCTAAACCATTAAAACATCGTAGACCAATAGACTTCCGCCCCAGCCCACAAATTCCTGATGGTCAGTCAATTGAAGAGGATTCCTTTGTTGAAACTGCATTTAGACCAATAACTTCTGCTTATTCCGACAGCAACACTACTGAAGTTACGAAAAAAGTTGGAAACAAACAAAGAAAGACGAATGGGAACAGAAAAACTTCAAAAAAGCCTGATAATGTAAAGCTACAAAAATATTCTACAAGTGCACCAGACATCATAACAGCAGCGGGTGTGACTGAAGATGATATTGATAACATGGAGTGGGCAAATATTTTAGGAGCTTTTACAAAAACCACCCCTATCGCATCTCCAACAGAGAAACAAGTATCTGAAACCACTACTCCAATATCGACTACTGAAACTGTTTCGAATACTAAGAGAAAAACTACGACAACTACTGAATCTGTACAAGAACTAACATCCACATCGACAACGTCTAAACCTAGGAAACGTACGCGTCCACCGCCCAAATTTGCAAAACAAGATAAAATTAAGAAACATAAAAGAATTACAACTACGACAACAACAACATCCACTACTCTAGCACCTGAGAAAGCAATAAACAGACCAACTAAAGATTTGACTCCACAAGCTAGTTCGGCCGCAATAAGTTCTACAAAATCTTTAATAGAAACTACAAGCAAAAACACACCGACTACTGATACAACAACGACTTCGACCATTCCTACTACTAGTGTTACAACTACTACAACTTCGCAGCGCCCTTCGACAACTAAGAAAACGACAACCACGACAAAAGCTGCAACTGCAGTTACTGAATCGAAAAACAAAAATCGTTTCAGACAATCTACATTGATGCTCAAAGGTACTTCAGTAAAACACGACAAATGGAGTTCGAATAAAAATCAAACAAATACAGCTTCAACTGGAAAATATCCATATCGAAGAAAGGGATCTAATTTTCAAGGTTACCTTAACCCACCAATTCCCAGCGCATCTGACAAAGAAACCCGAAAAAGACATCACGCAGATCGTGTTAGTGCATTTAGTACAAGTAGTACCACAGAGTCAATAACAACAGAACAAAAAACAGACGAAAATGACAGCAAGAAAGATACTATTGCAGATCAAGAAGAATATGATGAAAGTGAAGAAGAGAAAATGACTGAAAATGCAGAGGAAGAAACTAAAGACAACAATGAATTCATATTTCAGCCAACATCTCTACAACCATCTGCAATCAACAACGATGTGATTGAATTAGAAGAAAGCGTAACTAGTGATCAAATTGTTGAAACATCTCCTCATTCAGTTCCAAAAAATAAAACAAAATGCAAGAAAAAGAAAAATAATGAAGAAAATTTGGAACGTCTAGAGAAATTAATACCTGTAACAACTACTTCTTCTTCTACTACTACTACTACAACTGTAAAACCATCTACAACAAATATTTTTCAAGACTTAATTGATTTCAACTTCGGCAGCACATCTATTAAAGAGAACGAGATATCGTCACCGACACCAGAGTTAGATGAGGAAGAGACTGAAAATCAAGAGAAATATTTTAAAATCGACGACGATTTCAAAGATTTCATCAATAACTTAGGAGAAAAGCAAAGCCTCTCAGAGTCAAATGGTGATGATGAAAATTACGACGAAGACGATGATGACGATGGTCAGGATAAGGAATCACCTTTAATTGACGACGAAGATTCTGAGGCAACAGATGATCATGAATCGAATTCTGGTAGACATTCTAATGACGAAAATTATGAAGATTATCAAGATCGCCCTTATAGTTTACTAGAGTTATTAGCCATGGAATAGACTTAATTTAGTCGTTTCAAAACTATAAGTAATAATACTCTATATGACAGCTTTAACTTCAGTGTCTAAATATGACCATTAAACCAACGTTTTAGTAAAAAAAAATACTGTTAAGTCTCAAATCGCTCAATACTCAACACTGAAATGACAAATGTTACAAATATTTTATAAGCATTTAAATGGTAAAAACTGTCTTTGAATTAGTGCTTCTATTATGGAAATGTAAATATGGATTAGACTTAGTGTAAGATTAGTATAAGTTTGTTAATAAAACTAAAGTATTTATTTCCAACAATAAAATTAATTATTGAATCTTGCTTTTTACCTGCTCCCTCCATGGAATACTTGTAGATAGGTTCTGGTTTGAGTGGAACAAATGATGCAAACGATTCTGGAGTGATGTCCTTGATTCTCTGGTGATATGACAACCTACAAATATTTCTTTGCTTAAGATTTGTACAGTCTTCTATAATATTTTTACAGTTAGTCTAACTGTTAGTCTAACAGTAAGTTTGACATAATATATGATGCTCAAGTATAATAATTATTTCAGAAATTCAATTGTCTTTTTAACAAAAGATTTTAAAATTTATTTTAGTTTTGACTAGCCTTTCAGAAATTAGCTATAGGTGTTATTAACCTAGTACTATTCAAAATAAGGGGTAACAAGTTATAGAAATAATCAAATTAAATAGGGAGTATCAACCTCAATATTTTTACCCTTCACTTAAAAATAATAAGTCTGTCCTATTTTAGGTTGGACGTGGGTGTCCATGGGTTGGTGACAACTTACCATAAGGTGACCTGCACACTTATGAACAATGGTGGAGGTTGGAGAGCAACTGATATTACAAACAATGAAATTATTTACAATTTCATTATTTCTGCTGCTCATAAAATAATGTAAATTACTGGTAGTTAGAAATTAATGGTAGTAGATAATACCTTAGACATTTGCTGAGCACTTCCCTGATGAATCTGGGTTTGGGATGATCAGGATCCAACTGAGCACACCCCTCCCAGTCTTCCCACGACCAACGATATTGAAAGTTGCTGAGATGGTAAGCAAACCAATTTACAAATCTGGAATGATAATAAAAACATTCTACATGATTAATTTTGACTAAGAAATGAAAATGTTGGCACAACAATTAATAAATATGGGATGTTATAGATAGGACTTTGGTACAAATTGATATAAGTGTCTGTGGACTGCAGTGACCATTGTCAAGTGATCAAGGCTCAATATCAAATGCTCACTAATGATACTGGTGCTAAGAGTGCTAAGACGCTAATCAAATATTACAGAATCTTTTTAGATAGTTTAACATTCAGATAGATTTTTAAGACTTTTATTTCTACATTTTAATTTTAAATATTATGGCTTAAAATGTGGACTTAGCTAAAACAGCAACATTCAAAATATTAATCACAAATTTGGTCAAATTGTTTCTTATGGTCAGTCAGTGGTTATAGCTCCATAAATCTATACTAATATATTTATATTATTTTATAAAGCTGAAGAGTTTGTTTGTTTGTTTGAACGCCCTAATCTCTGGAACTACAAGTCGGATTTGAAAAATTCTTTTTGTGTATGATAGCTACTTTCATGAGGAAGGTTATAAGGCTATCAAGCATTACGTTACAATTCTTATAGCGGGTGAAACCGCGGGGCAACGCTAGTGCATTATAAATAATATTATGTACATTCTTTGTACTATCTAACACGCCTTTAAGATGCTAAGTCACCGTAAATCTTGTACTACAAAGTTGTTGACACGTGATACAGATGAGTCATTATTGCCCAATGCCCATTAATGGATTTCGAACTCTATTAAAATCAAACGAAAACACAATTTAGTCTGCACTGTTCGTTATTAATTTAAACTTACGTGACATGCGACTATTCATTATAGAATTTAACAATGGCTGTTAGCTGTGACAGCATGGAAAGCTTTACTGGAATGTACGCGATGTTTACTAGAAATGGTACACGGTAAAAAGCCCGTTAAAACCTGAGAAAATTAATAAGTCAATGTTATAAAATGACAAACAGGTATTTTGTACAAATACATGGGTAGTTCTTACAATGCGATCGATTTATGGAATCTTTTCACAACTGCATCACTGCAATGCATTGTATTTTTGGCACTAATCTTAAAGAAATTGCATAATGCATATATAAGGACCCACTATGTATGTAATATACCTACTACGTTCTGTTATCTTTAATAATATATAGGAAAACATTGTCAGCAAATAAAGTAACTTAAGGATGAGTGCAGGCCTTGTTGCGCGCTTAATCCGACGCTATGTTTGAAAGCTAAAATTAACTTAAAAGCATAGACATTTAAAATTAACGGACGTAATGTCAGTTAAACACTGGAGAAGCTACCGTAATAAGTCAAGGCTCTTGTATATAATTACGTACACGTGCACACTCACACATTCAGACGCTGCCGCCATTGTTGTGCTTCACTGCGTATACTACGATATTATAATTTTAAATGTTTATGTTTAAAAGTATACAATTGTTTATTTTAAAAGTTACATAAGACTAAAATTAAATCATATATTATACTTAACTAAACCATTACTCTATATTACTTACCTAGTAGGTACATTATAACTCAATGGATGCATTGCATAACATGGCTTCCAATATGCTAATATCTAAGGGTTATTAACTCCACATACACCTGACATTACGACTCTGACGTCACCCAATGCATACTTAGTTGTTACGATATTTTCCTCTTCAGTACTATCAGTAAAGTGTAATAGTTTTTTGCTTCACAGGCCCTACTTTAGTTCAGCGCCCCTTTTTGTAACAATGTGGGTAGTAATTTAATTATTAAATAACCAGCCATAAATTACGAAATGAACTACGCACGCAGCGTGCAAAAGAAAGCAAGCGAAGAGGCGCCATATTTTTATTTTAAGGTTAATGAACGGAACAGGGAATAAAAGCAGCGAACCGACACAGTAGCTAATGTGGAGAAGTTTACTGAATTGTGGGATAAGTTACAAGTGTCGGGAATCATTAAGATGTCAATGACGTTCCGTGTGGTGTAGTGGTTACCACGCCAGTCCACCATTCGAAGGGTCCCGGGTTCGATTCCCGGCGGGGCAGAAATTTAAAT